>NAGG01000828.1:0-73368 GCA_003031705.1 Calonectria naviculata | reverse complement strand
CTCCTTCTCCGTTTGGCCCCCCCCCGCCGACTCTGCGGCTGGGTACAGTTGGTAACGGTGGTACAGCATCACCATCCTTCGCGTAGCCTTCGCCCACCTCGCCGCGCTCGACGCATACGGTGCGAGACGAAGCCGGATTGTGATTCAATGACTTTGCAAGCCCGCGGCCACCTGCATATTCATCCACCCTCGCTCTGTCAGCTTTTTCTTTCCTTTTCTTGACCCAGCTATTCGAGTCTCACTCGTCGGTCGTCTTGTGCGAACCTCTCTCGCACAACACACTCTCCTCGCTTGTCTCGACCCAATCTATTTTCTCGAGCTCTTCTCTGGTTAACATCTCGTCCAACTGTCTTTTTCTTGGGTTGTCAGTCCTTGAAATCTTGACTTTTTTTTCACCCTTTGTTCTCTCGCCGAGACTCAACGCACCACTGTTACCCATCTGCAGTATTTACCATCAGATTCAGACCGTCCATTTCCAACCGCTCCCCGCGATTCCCTGGCACCAGGGATTCGGGGAGAGAAGCTTGAGATAATACAAGCAGACCAGAAGCAGGCACTCGGCCGGCCTCAGGTGATACAGCTTCTGTATTTATTCGTTTGCCTCGTCACCGGATGCAATGTCAGTGCGGACGCTGCTCGCCCCGCGAGCCGACACCCTGACAACAGATCAGACCAACACGCTGATGCTGTTGGAACGCATAGGAGGTTCCATTAGCTTGGTGGCGGTGATCTTGATCTTTGTTGCCTATGCCCTGGCGCCGCGGGTGCGAAATGTTCAAAACACATTCATCGTGTTTGCGAGCATCGCCAATGTGGGCGCAAGCATCGCCAGCATAATTGCCCTAGATGGTCTGAAAAAGGGAGTTGACTCAGCACTCTGCCAAGGGCAGGGCTTCTTGTTCCAGATGTGAGTTGCTTCCTATGCGTGCATCTTAATTCGCCTGCCTTGGCCCCCTGCGGCCCTTGCATGCATTCAACGTATTAACACGAGTTCCATAGGTTCATGCAGTCCGACCCTTGGTGGTCACTCGCCATGGCCTTCAACGTTTTTCTCGTATTCTTCTATCGAACCAGCCCCGACGCCTTTCGCAAATGGTGGTGGCTCTACTGCCTTGTTTGCTACGGAGGCCCCTTTATAATTGCCCTCACACTGCTCCTGGCTAAGCACCCAGCACGAGGCCGAATTTTTGGACAAGCAACGGTGAGTGGGCGTCATAGACTGCTCGTGCAAAATAATTGAAGACTGACGGCTCGGGCAAGATTTGGTGTTGGGTCGACAGAGATTGGGAAAATATTCGCATCTATTCGTACTACATGCTGGTTTGGATTTGCATTGTTGGGTCGTTGCTATTTTACACCTTGGTTGGATACCAAGTCTTTCGCTCAAGAAACCGACTGAGGAGCATTTCGGCTTCTCAAACCGCAGAAACCGGGATATATGATCAGGTACGTCTTTGGAACAAACTATAGTTGCAAAATGCGACCTTGCTAACATGCCCTTTTCCTTCAGAAACCTCGAGTGGACCTCCATGTCCCGGCCCATTGCTTCTACGGGAGAATTATCACCGAAGTCCAAGTGGTACAATCGACCGTTTGCCCCGACTCATTTCCAACGGAGCCCAAGGCTGCACACATGCACCCGCCCCCAATCGATCACTTACACGACTCTTCAACTTCGCCAATGCAGCCTGCACCTACACCATACATGAACTACTCGACGGTGACTTGCTCACCAGCCCACACTCCTGAACGAAAACACCCCCTGCGACGAATCATGACAGAAACGAACAAGATAGTGTCCAAGTTTGTTGTTGAGGACCCTATCAAACGGGCTTACCTGCGCACCAGCCTCCTATTTGCGCTTAGTGTGTTAGCAACCTGGATCCCCAGCAGTATGAACCGAATTCACAGTTGGCTCGTCGGCGACTCGCCCTACGAGTATCACGTCGCTACTGCCGCCGTGCTGCCCTTACAGGGGCTATGGAACGCCGTAATATTTTTCATCACCAGTCACCGTGGGCTGCGTGAGACTTGGAATCATGGGAGGTATGGGATGCATGGGGGCATGGTGGAGACTGGGATAGACAGGACAGGGAGTACTGACGTTCGTTCTGGCGGAGGGGAAAGCTTCTTGAACGATACGGAGTCTGGGAGCGACGTTGAACTTAGACGAATGGCCGAGGCACCGGGGAAGAGGTCTGCGAGTTTGTAATGGAATTGCTGCTTTTCTTTCTTTCTTTTCTTCTTTTATTTTCTTGGACGATTTGGGTTTACACGGAACCAAAAAAAAAAGGGTTGTATTCAGGATGTTGTATTCCTTCATATTCTCGATGCTACCTACATCGACGATACTCTGGATTGGCGTTGGGTTTAGTATGACGAGATAATCAACCAGCAAGAACAAGTCTTGCAGCGACGTTTAGTCGCCAGTCGGAGACTGTAAAACAACAAATTTGCTATCGAACGTTTCTTGAATGCAAGTGAATCTATTCAAAGAATTAGCGCCAAGGAGCTTCCTAAATATCTCAGCCCAGCACTTTTCTTACCTCAATCCAACATAACAGGGCTTAGTGGTCCAGGTAGGTGGATACCTACGTTATGGATAGCCGTTCTCTAAGGCTGGGAATCTAATAACTCATTCAGTCGGTCGATCAAATACCAGTTAGCGTTGGCATTAAAGAGCAACTCTGAAAGCAGCCATTAGTATTTCTCCGAAACACTGAAGATCTTCGAGAGATAAGCCACATTGATTTACCTCGGAAAATAATGGTGAAGCCGTGTTCGATAACATCCCCAGGCTCAGATTCGGAGTCTGAGTGTGCGGTATCCGCCCGCCTAACACGAAATCGAATCCCGGCGTTTTGGGTGGCATCAAGCCACAGGATGCTGTCGGGTTCGATACCGACAGCCTCATTCTGAACGAACCATGGTCTGGGAAACGACCAGTTACCCTCCATCAGGTCAATAGTATTCTCCGAAGACAGGTTAACTAGGTATAGCCCCAGGGTCATTCTCAGTTGGTTACCGATTGTGTCGAGCGCGAAGTGCCCATCTTCGTTCCTAAATGGGATCCCAGCGCCAGCAAGGGCCCATCCGTGATGGCTTTGGGGGATGAGTTGGTAAGAAGAATAAAGCGCTTGTAAGTCTCTGAATGATTGGGGATTACCACCAAAATCTGGCCCGTCCAAGGGGAGAACGCCTTCGAAATGAGCTCGGAAGTTTGTCAAATGAATCTGGGGAAGTGGAGCATCCCTAAGGGCCCATCTGAGTACCAAAGCGTTATCTGGACAAGAAAGGGTTTCGATAAGGCGGTTATAAAGAATTTTGACGGTTGAGATGTAAAAAAACCTGTTGACTCTGGCTACTTGCGGAAGCTCTTGGGTAGGTAGCTGGTTGATGATGGCATGAAATATCTGAAATAGTCTTAGTTTCGCCGTTCCGGCTAACTGCGAAACTCAACCTGCTTACTTCATTTGGGAATGAAGCTCCACGGGGCTGTTCCGGTGCCATTTTAAGACCTGGTTGCAAAATGGTGGAATGAAATGAATTGAATGATACGAAGCAGGCTTGAAAAAGAGCAGTCCAGGTGATACTCCAGTGAGGGACTGTATATGACTGAGGCCTCGATCATGATATATCCAGCACAGGAGTATATGGGACAAGAAAGCGAGAATCGAATCAAGAGGAGTAAATACATCTTCTGAGAAAGAGGGAAGCAAAAAAATGCACCCGTTTGCTAGAGAATGTCAGAAAAGACGAGAAACAATGCATCGATCGACACGTTTTCAATTTTCTTTAGTTTGGAGCGCAAGTCAAACGCCTTTTTCGTATGGACATTGGATTGATTGTTCCTCTACAAAGTAATGGCTTGGTATTTCCTATAGCCAACAAACTCCTTGGGTTCAATTGTCGTTTACTTTAGCCTCATACCATAGCCCAATCATTTGGGCAATATTAAGGTTGCAAAGGCCCACGCTGAAGCAAGGCTATATACTTATTCACAGAAAGATGAAGACAATTCGAGCTCTTCGAAGGACAATAGCTATACGACACATGGTCTATTTACTCTCCGTTTATTACGGTCACCGTAATGTTCGTCACAAACCCCAGTGACCACGGTCTGCACATATGTGGATGTGGAGTGACTCAAGAATACATGTTGCTAAAAGAAAAAGAAAAACCCCCTCCGAGTTTATTCAATCTTTGCGAGTACGGCTTGCGTTATTTTATATTAAATGGGAAAGCGGGAGCTACGGGTGCGTTGCCAATGTGTGATTGTGATTGTGATGATCAAACTTCTGCGGATTGTTGTGTAGATTCACTGATGGTTGAGAACGAATGAATCTAGGTTTGCCACGAGCAGATGCACAATAGTCACGGGATTATAAGCGGTCCGAATAGTGGAAACAAGGGATTCGTTTTAGGACCTGAGCCGACGCTGTGGCTGGCTGTCGCAAGCGTAATACAGCTGAAAAAAAAATTGATTCAAAGACTGGGATACGAACGTAAGCGGCAGATTGTGCCCACAATATTGGAGCGTTTGCCCGGGGTTCGATGAAGCTAGGAGATGTCTATTGATTCCCATGCCCCACATGCAAACGTTTGCCTCATGGGCATGGCGCCGAACGTCGTGTTGTCCACGTACTGCTGCTATTCCCGGACGGTTCGGGCCTTTGGGAGGGCCTCCAATAGTCTTTCTGGACATGCGTGCTTGGCGCATCGGAGAGGCCGCGACGCGCACTGCCCTGTCCAAAGATGGCCGAGACACCTCCGCCAATGTGCAGCAGAGGGCGATAGTTCGAAGGCTGGTGGCATCTAGTGGAATCACCAACATCTGCAACCATGTCTCTCTGGACTGTATCAACTTGCCATTGGTTTATCGTGCACATTTGTGTTGGTTTGGCGTTGTGTGAGGCCTAGTAGGCCCACGGGCAAAAATGTATAAATAATGGACGACAGATCGATGGAGGTTTTCTGAAAATCAGACACGAGGCAAAACAACTTCTACATTCTGGAAAAACAGTGGCTCGGACATTCAATCACAATGAGCACTTCCATCGGCCACCCCCTGCGTTCGCTTGGAGCACCCACAACGCTATCCAAATCCGTTCTTCATCCCCAGCACGAAGACATCGAGGCCCATGTGAACAGTTATCTCAGCGATACCTGGGAATGGCCCTCTACAAGGGCTCGATTGGGCTTCTTGAGCTGGAAGTTGAGCGATACCGCTCTTCGTATGTTTGCCACGGGTGACTTTGAACGTGTCAAACTCGCCTGCGAGTTGCTGCTCTTAGGCTTCCTCATGGATGGTGAGTCAAACATGATTCCAAAATGAATTTCCTTTCCATCCTTCTAACAATGCAATAGACTGGTTCGAGCACCAGAAGCCAGAGGACAGCAGCTTGGTTGTTCTACGCCTCTCCACGCTCCGCGATGCCCCCGAGTGCTTTGAGCCCCTGACCAACATTGAACGAATGCATCACTCCATATTCACCCGCATTCTCTCTCATGGGCCCCCAATCGGTTCCATGAGCAGACGCAATGGCGGTTCTCTTGAACAGCGCATTATTGACCAGTATGTTGAAATGCTGTTCTGCCACTGCGACTCCACACGCGGGGATATCAACTCCTTCCAAAAGTACTTGGAATATCGTGAAGTCGACTTCGGCATCAACATCTGCTCTGCAATTTTATACTGGACAGAGAACATTTCCCTCTCCTTTGAAAAGATGGAGATGTTGAAGCCTCTTGAGAGCATTGCAAATTACCATGTCATGATACTAAACGACATCTTCTCGTTTGATCGGGAATGGAAGGCCTATCAAGAGTGCCCCGAGGCAGCTGTCATGGTCAATGGTGTGAGTATATTGGCTGCAGAGACTCATATCGGGGTCGAGGCAGCAAAAGCCTGGTCCTACTCCCTCGTGAGGACATGGGAGCGCGAGTTCCAGAAGATGGTGGCGGAGCTTGAAGAGAATGGAGAGGCGGGCAACAACGAGATGAGGCGGGCAATTGAAGGCATCGAGCGCCGCATGACCGGCGCCGAAGAGTTTTACTGGCAGACGAAGCGATATCTTTGACTTGGCGGGACATGGACTGATTGGCATCATTGGAATTGGATTTGGAGTTTGAGGGTAAACTATGCATATATTAGCGACGGGAAAGCGGGATTTAACACAGAATATTACATTCACTTGGCAATTTACGAAGACTTTTATGCAAAGCTGTCTCGATTTGAGTTGAGAGAATTATGCTACTAGCTATTGACTCTGACGTTCCATGGGTGATTGCACGCTGTGGCCAGATGGTTAAAACCTGGCCATTGTGCAAAATTATCGTCTACTCCATTCAGGCTCTATAATCATCACTTCTATAACCCAAAGTGTTTCCAAATCCAAGGGCCAGATTCATACCCGTTTCAAATCCTAAAAACGCCATGCACCCAAAGCAAGTCGTGTCGTCATTAAAGGAACATCACACCAGCCTTTAAATGCAAGGTCTCTGGTCCCTGTTCTGAGCGTCCCTAACCGCAGCATCCACGGCATCAACTAGATCCAGATGAAAGAATGGGCGATCCACGCCATAAATGGCCGCCATTGGTTGGTGATGATCAGACAGAGGAGAAATTGCTCTCTTTGTCTCAGCATCGGAGCACTCAGCCTCAGTATGATGGTCTTCGGTATCTAAAGATCCTCTGTGTTCAAGGATTTTATGGGTTTTCGCTTCTGCTTCAATATCCGTCTCCCGGAGAGTCTCGGGATTAGGATCAACCTCCCTTGATGTAAGGGTTGCTGCAATTGAGTACATAGGGGTCCATTTCCCGAGAGCCTCCTTATTCTTAGCTGTTGGGAACCCAAACCCGGCAGTAGCCAGAGCGCGACGCGACCATCGATTGTGCACACACGCGAAGTGCCACTCGACGGCATCGGGGGCCGAGTAACGATCAAGCGAGTTGCGTAGGTCAATTAGTCCCTGAAGACAAGTGACATCAAGATTGTTAATGGCGGAAAAGTCAAGTACAACTGCACGAAGATAAGGAAGGTTCTCGTCCTGGGGATTGTGCTTCTTTGGGCCAGGGTCATTCCAGAGTCGGTCTGACTCCTTTTCATAATGCTCCTCAGTCATGCGTTGGGTATTTTCCATGATGTGTTCCAGCAACGTGTCAATGTGGTAAGCCTGGTTTGTGTAATTGTACGCTTCGTTGAAGCGATATATGAACACGCCAGGATATGGAGACTCGACACCAATGTCAGGATTAGAGGCATCCTTGCGATCCAAAGGCAGAAATGCTTCACGAGAGCCAAGCTCCTTGTTCAAGGCTGTGCTGCTCGATTTTCTGCTCATTCCATGATGTTGGTCCTTCTCATCAACTACCCTATGCACTTGGACCCGGCCGAGGAATTTACCCTTTGTCCTGGCAAGACGAACAAGGAGCAGGGCGATGGAGAGGGCGGTGCCGACATAGATGGCCGTCTCAAGCGACTCGAAGATGGCCACGACGACGCAAATAACCCAGATGCAAAACTCAAAGGGTGAGAGCTGCCAATAAGAAAAGACCTTCTTGGGAGGGGCAACGAGGTTACAGACGGCATGGAGAATCAACCCGGCCAGTGCAGCCTTTGGAATAAAAAAGAATACCTTGGTCAACGCATACAAGGCCAGGATCAGGATCAATGCGCTGAAGGCACCTGCCAGAGGAGTTTTGACACCAGCCTTGGATAGCACGGCAGAGGCTCCAAACGAGCCTGTGCAGACATAGCCGCCCACAAATGGGCTAAACAGGTTGGCAGAGCCCAGAGCGACAATTTCCTGAGAGGGGTTAATAGTATAGTTATACTGTCGTCCCATGGCTTTGGCAATTGCAATGTGTTCAATGACCAAAATAATTGCAACAGCGGGCAGCTGGGGAAGGATGGCCTTGATCAGTTCAAGGCTTGGGCTGGGCACCTGGGCACGTTGAAAGCCTGCCGAATATTAGATCGATGCAATAAATTGTGATGAAGAAACATACCAGACTCAATCTTGCCAACAATTCTAAACTTTGCTTCATCAGACGGGAGGCCCCTGTTGACAAGAAAGCTGACGAGAGTAAAAAGGATCATCACAAACGTCATCCTCAAAGAGGAAACATAAGTCCATGTGCGCTTCATCTGAGGATGGCGGCGTTCCATGAAGGAGCAAAAGTCACGGATGGCGAAGAGCATCAGGAAAGAAGTGATTCCAATTGCCGCATCCACCTTGGTCTCGGGCAACGCCTTGAATGTATTTATGAAAACCTTGTAAGGTGCTTCTCGAGTGTTGACGCTGGAAATACCGAGGGCGCTGGGGATCTGGGTCGACATGATGGTGATGCTTGCCGAAGTGACGAAAGCCGAGATGGGAATGTAAGGAATAAACTCGATGATCCATCCCAATCGAAACAGCCCAAAGAAGAGCAGAACAGCCCCAGAAATCAAGCTAAGGGCATGGGCTATCTCTTCGTTGGTGTACTTGTCTGGGTGGGAGCCATTGACATGGCCAATGACTTGTCCGACGAGAAGGGAACCGACAGCAGTTGTCTGCAATGACAAAGTATGTTAGTTCAAGTTTAGGGTTATCAGGAAGGGGTTTTCATACACCAATGACGATATCCTTAGACGTGCCAAACACCCAATAGCAAACAGCGCCAGTGAAGGATGTGTAGAGACCATGAGCGGGTGTTAGTTGAGCGAGGAGAGCGTATGCCATTGCCTGAGGAACAATAACCAGGGCAATGGTTATGCCTACATGATTTGACAAGACAAGTTAGCGTAAGATTAAGCAGTGTTGCCACTTGGGATAAGCTTACCGGCAATAACGTCACCCAGGAGCCAGTTGAGCCCGTATCTAGGGATCCATCCGGAACTGGGAAACAGATCTCGTACATATTCGATGGCACCCGCTTTTGTAGGTGTCAGATCTTTGAAGAACTCTAAGATTGTGGGTTCTTCCTCGAGATAGATGTCCGCGGGAGAAATTGCCTTCTTGGCGCGTTCACCAAGATCCTGAGGTAGCAGAGAATAACGCTCATTGGCATCAATGCCAAGGACATTCTTGGTAATAAACTGAGACGCTTTCTGAGACGCCATTTTGAAAGTCACTGAAGGGCAGAAAACACCTGTGGGCTAGTGCCATGCGTCTTTGGACTTGAGGGACAAGAGATTCTACGGGGGGGGGACAACAAGATGAGGTTACGACGGAGCAGTAGCAAAGATATACGAGGCGTCGGCGGCCCAGACAAACCCCAGGAACCCACCGAGCGGGAGATTCAGACGGACTCAGATCTAGAGACAGAGGTGTCGGCTGGTGGAGTCAGTCCACCTCACCGGCAACTTGACTCAGGAGGGGAGTGTTGACGTCGGCCATCGCTGGGGTTTCAGCCATGATCGGCCTGTGGGAAGCCGTTGAAACGACTCCAATATGCCAGATAGGCCCGGGAGTCGGCCGATAAGTCCCAGAGGCCATCGCGGGAGCGACAGAGCCAGGTCAACGCGCCTCCGCGACTGGTTGACTGCAGTTTTGTTGGGCCCATAGGGGGCAGGGGGCCAGTGCCACGGCAAATTTTAAGCATCTTTCTTTTGCAGCTTACCAGGCGAGCAATTATGGGGACCGGTGGGGGGCGGCCGGGGGGCCACGCAGTCGCATGCTGCACGCGGTGAAGGATCCTGGGGAGAGAAAAATCGAAGGCCGCCGAGATGCTCGTGAGTCGTGGCCCGTGGCCCTGCCGAAGCGGAAGCTGTCGGGAGTCGGCCGGGGAGCACTGCTGCGGTTGCGGTGTAGCGGCGCCACACCCGCCAGGCGACGCCACCAGCCGACCGAAGGCCCCCCGCGCTGGAATTGACAGTGCCCAGGCCGGCCCGAAAGCCGCCCCGCTCCCCGAATCGCCGATCTTTACACTGGTGCCGGGAGGGAATCGGCCTCCAGGACCAGCCACAGATGCTCGCTCCAGCCGGCCACCAACCCATTCATTATTAAAAGGCATCCCCGATCCCCGGCTGCCTCGCCTCTAGTGCGAGCCCAATCTTCGTATCCCAGCCTTGCCCAATTTCCATTCTGGGCCCATCTTGGGCTTCATGGCACCACAACCACCTGTCTCTAGGGAGGGAGTGCCCCTCGCGTGCCGCGCGCCGGCATTCCAGAGACATGGGCAATCTTCATTTGCTTCTTACCCAAAGTTTGACCCTCACATCGCGCATGAGCCCTGAAACTGGACAGGTGAGCGAGACGGGCACGCAGATCTACGGTCCTGTGTGATCGACAGCGGTGCCGCGCGTGAAAAGCTTGGATCATTTAGAAGAGAGAGAGAAGAAAGGGCATTGACGAAATTTCTGCGCCTGGTAATTTTCGCGACAGGACAACAAGATTTCACCGGATATTGTCTCCCGAATGACGCGTACGTATACCACGGCCGGGGGGGCGATTAACATGTAGCTGGCCGGACCGGGCAATCATGAACAGCCCCTCAACTCTATACCACCTCGCCGACCTCGCTCATATGAGCCAAGTCGCCGACCAATTTATCCATCTCTTAATTAAGGAGTGACCATTGCCTACTGCGGCCCCTCGTCCACTCGAGCGCCCCAATTGCGGCCGAGCGATCCCGAACATGGCGGACGGGGATAAGGTCAGGCTGTTCCAACAAAGCCAAAGCTACACCGTAACGTAATAGACTTCCCAGAGTGGGTGTGAGATTGGTCATTGATTCAATTATTCCGGGCCACTCCTCTCCAAAACCTGCTTTCAAGCCCCAAGTGTCTGGAACTCAGACTTTTGCGTCTTTGAGTCCAGGAGGTCGACTCGACGCTTTCTAGGTTGGCGATCGTAAAAGGAGGCCTCTCTCCACGTGTTTGATTCTATGTCTCAATAACCCAGAACTTCAACTGCTCTGATTACTTCAACTTCTCTATAAGTATGATAATGGTATTTCTTTTCTCGGAGACAAACATGAACATGTATTCCTCTCAAACGGCCTTGCAATCCACTGTTCCTATTATGGGGAATGACATTAGATGCTCTCTACTAGTCGAATTGACTGGAATTAACAAGTGCACGACCGAAGCATTATTGGTGCATATGTGATCCCAAGTAACTTGCTCAAAACATTGACTAAATTTGAAACGAAATACCAGAGTAGGGATCTCCAGCGTCGTTGCACACCAAGTCTACTCCATTCTTTCCCCTGTCGCTCTTAATGGGGTCCCAAATCCAGAAAAGGAAGCCTCATGAGCATGATCGTTAATGAATGTTGTGGCCTGGCCTAAGGCTAAAGGACTATTTGGCGCACGAGCCAAATGTTTTCCAGCGTGTACCTCATTCTCTGAAACAATTTTGTTTTAAAAATTGCCGTGTTCCCGCGATGTAAACTTCTACGACTTGCTTCCGGCTGGCCGTGAATAATTACGCGGCATGTTGTTTCGAAAGGTGGTATGGTCAGGCCAAAGCGTTTTGGCAAGTATGATGCGAGTGGTCATTATTGGTTCACCTCCCCACCCGCTTGATACATCCTAGCCCTAGAACCATCTCCTGGATCAGAAGAAAAAGCAGACTGAACTCGTCATCACTGTTTAAAAATTATGAGTCAATATCTGACCTGATTTCTTGGTGACCAGTTACAAGCAAGACCGAAGATGTCATATTCGCGATTATCGCAGGCCGGAAGCGATCTCTAAACGCTCAATAGGCACCTTTCAATCTAGGTCTCATCTTGATATGAGCCCAAACAAATTGGTCTCAGTTGAACCCATTCCGTGAAATGTGGGAATTGGGTGGCGAAATGGGATTTTCTCGAGTCAATGACATGATTTCTTAAAGGCTGTCTCACCCAACTCCCCCTATATCCACCAGGCTGATAAGACTCGTTGACCCTATACACGCAAAATAGACCAACATAACACAATTGGATACAATACTATGAATACCTCACAAAATTTCCTCCCAAGACCAAAACTCAGCTTCGAGTAAATAAAGCGAAATGGACAAAGTTCACCAACGCCAAGTTCAAATCCCTGAAGTTTTCGGCTGATGAACCACCTACCCTAGAGCTCAGCTGGCTCCTAGCTAGTTTTATCTCAAGAAACGTTTTACCACCTTTGGATGTGCGCATTGACAAGGATTTGTGCTATGTATAGATTTTTCCATTGTTTCTATCGTGCCATGTACGATGAATGTAAAGAATCTCTAACCTTGAATGAGAGACAACTTTGGGACATGGTTAGCTGGGTTGTGGTTTTTACAATGTGTGATAATCAAACTCCGACGAATCAAAAGAACGCTTTCTTTATGTGTGTGCACATCTTATCCATCTGGGGACCGACATCCATCATGCTGAAGTGATTCACGCCCTCTAGCACCTTGACAGTCAGCATATCTCGACCAAGTAGTGATGCCCAATCATCCGCGGAGAAATCAGTGCGGTTGTTGATCAACCAAATCATTTCTCGGGGATCATCAGGCCGAATCTCTGGCCTAGGGCCATTGGGATCTTTGCATACTCCGTCTGAGGCATACAAAACCAACGTCTTTGGGGCTGGGCCCAACGAATTCGGCCAAACGACGGGTTCGTAGTCATCAAGCATGCTGATGAATGCGTCAAAGTGTGGACGTAGCCACTTCGGGATACCCGAACCGGTTCCAAAAATACCAAGCTGCTGAAAGAAGTCATAAATGCGAGCAGGAGGATTTTGTAGACCAATTGGGTTAGGGGCGTCGATCAGTATCAGAGACTCGACAACGTCACCAGAGGAAACCAGCTGCCGCGCTGCCTCGAAAGCACAAATACCTCCTGCACTCCACCCTCCCAGATTATATGGCCCGGATGGTTGACGCCGTTTGAGCTCCAGGGCGTATTTCGCCGAAAGTTGTAGGAGAGTGCACTTGGACAGGGCCATGTCCCCTGGTGTGGTACGCCAGGGACAGTTCAGGCCATACACTGCTACCTTTGGATCAATTTTGGATAACGTGGCATACGAGGAGGCGGAACCTGAACCATCGGGAAGCATGAATAAAAACGAGCTGGCAGACTTTGGTGAGCCCTGAAGCAAAACCGAAGTCGCATGGGGTCCGTTCTTCACGACATCATCCTCGAGAAAGTTGTGGTGCTGCGTGGATGGAATCGACGTGTGTGCGGATTGTGTTGTGCTGACCCCCAAAAGAGAAGCAATGGCGCTTTCCACCCCGGCCAAGGTTTCGTTGTCTGCAAAAAGAACTGAAGGAAACTCCATGTCAAAGATCTCACTGAGCCTTCCCAAACATGTGAGGGCTAGTAGCGAATCGACACCAATTTCGTCCAGTCTGGTGGAACCGGAGAGCTCTTCTAACTTGATGCCCGTCTCTTCGGCAATGGTAGAACGGAGAAGGAGAACGTGGTCTAGACCCTCGTTTTCAGATCTGAGTGAGGTCCCTGGCGTAGAAGTGCCCGACTCTCCTCCACTGCTGGATATATTTGTACTAGGGTGGGTTGTTTCGCTGGTACTATTTCCGTGAAGTTGTTGAAGATCCTTAACCGTTGGACAGTCAACAAAAATTGACGATGGAAGATCGAGGTCCAACTCTTCCCTCATACGGCCCGTGATTGTCAATGACAAGAGAGAGTCAAGGCCAAGCTCAGTGAACTCAGTTTCAGGCTGCAAATCTCCAACATCAACGCCGACTTCTCCAGAAATGATCGCCAGCATCCCAAGCCAAACGCTCCCGGAGGAATTTGGAACTGTTTGATTGGTTCCTGAGACTGGGATGCATCTTTCCGAAGGTGGTGTCTTCTGTGCCTTAGGCCTTGACTCCTGCACGGGGCTAATGGCTGGTTTCTTGCTCGCTGGGCGCAGCCCATCCAGAGCACGACGTGGAACTCCTAGAAACTGTTGCAGTTAGCAGCCTATTGTTTCATCTGTTAAAATGACGTACCTTAATCTGTTCAATAAGTGCGATGATACGGTCGCCATCAAAAATATATGTGTCACCAGAATACAAGGTTCCCTCAAGCAATTGCATACGGTTGTAGCAGTGGTATGTTTTGCCATATTCTGGTCTGCATATCATCTTCATACTTTCCCATTCGTTATTAATGAAAACCTCGGCCTTGGGGTTGGGGCTGTTGTTTCCATTCATGATGAAGCCGGCAATCCCTCCAACACTATCCATCCATTTTGGGTTGAAGTAGAAGCCTTGGTCATCCACTTGGAATTTGACGGTAGAGACGGCCTCAAGCTCATTGCTGTCAAGGATGACCTCTCTCATTCCTTGGTATTCAGAGCTGTACTCTACAATGTTTGTAAAGAGCCTGTAGACAATGGCCTTCTTCATGCGATGCGCCTCTCCATGTTCGACGGCATCACGTAGCGCATCTATTCTGCTTTTTATGAGGTAAGAATTTCTGTGCCATTCTCTTTGCCATTCTCGGGTTGGCATCAAAGAGACGGTACATGCTGCATGGTTGGCGACCGATTTACCTGAGGTAGTGACACTGTAGATGGATATCTTCACGGTATTGCTGTGCCAATCTGCCACGGCTGATACCCTGAAAAGCTGAGAATCTAGGCTGGAATTATAGACGAGTGGTTTTTCAATTTCCATATGAGAAACATCCATCCCCATGGACTCTGTTGATATGCAGCGCTGTTCCATTAAGTAGCTTGCCAGGTGTAAAGCAATATCCCCCCACAGTGACTTATACTGTTAACTAGCGGATCAGAGTTATAATAGGGATCAATAACTTACTGAGGGACAAAGCTCTGCTCCATTGACCTTATGACCAGTGAATACTGCCACTAGTTTTGGGTCATGGACATCTGATTCAACAACGATAGAAGATTGGTCGTTTCCGTGAGACTCTTCAATTACCCTTTGGAGAGACGGTGAGATTCTCTTGAAGGATTTTGGGATTCTAACTGGTACTCCTTGAATTGGCTGTGTACCCTCGCCTTTGGTCAAGCAGAAGTCGTTCCGGTACATGATCCAGTAGTTTTTGAGATCCCAACTATAACGCGGCATCTCAATCACAGCGTTGAAGCGGCTAAAGCCCCTGTGATACTCATTCCAATCCACAGCAAATCCCCTCAAGTATAGAGTCTCAAGGGTTGTTGTCAGGACCTTCCATGGGTCTGTGTCCTTTCGTAGCGTGGCTACCGTGTCAGAACTGCTGCTCAGGGTACCTTTCACCATCCCAGAGCAAACTGGATGAGAGCCTATTTCAAGCCATATCGTACTTTCATTGATGTATCTAGATCTTAATGCTTCCTTAAGAGCACCCTGGAAGTTGACCGCTTGGCGGCAGGATCTCAAAAGATAGGGACCATCCAGGATGCCTCCCTCAGACACGACTTGAGAGAGTAGTGGCGATATATATGGAACAGATGGCGTTCGGAAATCCACTTTCCTTGCTGCCATCTCATAATCATCCAGTATTGGTTCGACCTGAGACGAGTGAAAAGCATAAGGAACATCCAAAATTGTAGTGTCATGTCCTGCTTCTTTGAAGATATCTTTTAGACTATTGATTTCTTCGACTGTGCCACTAATTACGTGGCCTGTCGGTTGATTCAAACACGCGATCTCAGCAGAGTAACCGCTTATAAGAGACTCCACTTCATCCTCAGTAGCTTTGACAGCTAGCATAGAATGAGTGCCGGGTTTGCAGTACTGTTTGAGAAGCTGCGCCCGAGTTCCAACCAAGTATATTGTGTCAGTGGCCGAGAGAACCCCAGCTGTGAAAAATGCTGCGTATTCTCCCAGACTGTGGCCAATCGTGAGACTTGCTCTGACTCCCCAAGACGTCCACATCTGAGATAGGGCCATTTGCGTGCAAGTTGTGGCAAGCTGAATGACAACAGGGTCGATTTCCGTCGTCTCATTTTCGTTTTGAATAACCTCAAGAAAACATGGAAAGCCTTGCCTTCGGGAAATTTTGTTGAAGCGCTCAACGTCCTCTCTGAAAGATGGAATATGGTTATACAGTTCTTTCCCAACACCAAGGTAAAACGAACCTTGACCAGTGAAGACAAACGCCACTTTGGGAAGCCTGGAAGCGGGTGGAATTGTCTTTAGCTCTATCGTGCTCAGTTTGGATCTTAGCGATTGCGAAATTGAAGCTGCATCATTTCCTACAGCAGTAACACGGTATGGATGTTGAATCCGCCTGGCTGTTGTCGTGTACGCTAGACTGGACACTTCGACTTCTGGGTGAGCCTCGAGATGACTGATGAGAGCCGCCATGTTGCCCTTGAGAGACTTTACCGTCTTTGCAGACAATGTGATGAGGTGAAAAGTTCGAGGATCTTGATCTTTCCCACCCTCGCGCAGTGGGGCATCTTCAAGAAGCATTGCGGTGTTGCCCCCAGCGGCACTGAAGTTATTTAGAAATGCCAATCGCTTACCACATGGGATTTGGCTCCTTATCCAAGGCGTTGGCTTGAAAGCAATGTTGACATTTCTTTCCTTCAAATTTAGAGGGTAGTTGTGGTTAATCTTGGTCTTGATGCCGCAGTGGGGCGGGATTTCGCTGTGCTTCATCATCATCAGGACCTTGATTAGCGACGAGACACCGGATGCGGATTCGGCGTGGCCTATGTTTGCCTTTGCAGAGCCAACATATAACGGGTGTCGTGGCATGCGCTGCATTTCAGGAACAAAGACGGACAATACCGAATTCATTTCGGTTGCATCACCTGCTTGAGTCCCTGTGCCATGCATCTCAATGTAACTGATGTCGAGCGGGTTTACTCCAGCATGTCGGATTATCCTCTTGAAGACCGAAACCTGATCTCCTTCATGAGGTCTGGTGATGCTATCTGTCTGGCCACAGTGGTTTGTGGTCGCACCGGAGATGATGCCAAAAATGGGATCGTTATCCATTTCAGCATCTTCGAGCCTCTTCAGAATGACCGATCCAACTGCATCGGCCCTACAGTAACCGCTAGCGCCATCGTCAAACGTGTTGCAATTTCCTACCAGCGTATCGTTAAAATGTGTTAACATGACTGAATCGAAGACTAGCTCACCAGTTGTGGTTAAAAAATGCCCTCTGTCAAGTCCCACAAAGTTATCTGGATTGGTGAGAACGTTGGTGCCTCCAGCCACCGCAGTATCGCATTCTCCTCTCCATAGATATGCACATGCTGTCTGGATAGCGGCAAAACTTGAAGAACAAGCCGTATCCATGCTAAGACTTGGGCCAGAGAACCTAAAGAAGTAGCTTGATAAAACATTAGTATTTGGATCGGGCAAGTATGCTTCACTGAGAACCAACCTGATTCTACCTGGAACAAATGCTCTGTTTCCACCAGGGATGAAATAAGTATCTACATCCTGGCCGCTATTTACCTCCCTCCAGTCATCGCTGGTGGTGCCAAAAAAGACTCCGATGCGGTCTTGCTGCGTGGATGGCGTTCTATTCGGTACCATCCCGGCCATCTCCATTGCTTCATAGACTGTTGTGATGGCGAGCCTTTGGGCTGGGTCAGTATTCTCGGCTTCTCGAGGGGAAATGTTGAAAAACCGAGCATCAAAAAGACCTGGCTCCTCGATCCAGCAACCATATTTAATGCGACTGGTGTTTTTCGTCTTCCCAGTAGGATCATAGTGTGTTTTCCAATCGAACCTGTCTGGTGGGACTTCTCGGTGCAGATCCCTGCCCGCCTTCAATTGTTCCCAAAACTCCTCATTTGATGCAGAGTCAGGGAACCTGCCAGAATATCCAATAATGGCAATTTTAGAGTCCGGAAAGCGGCCATTTTGAGTTGGTGTTTCCGTAGGTGTGGATATCTTCTGAACTTCCGTACCGATATTGGTTTGTTCCAAGGCCGTGGAAAGAAGCTGTGCCGCATTGCTGGCTACCGTGAGCAGTTCACAGTGCTCAATCCCTTGCTCACAAAGTCTTTCAGTCATGTATTTCAGTATTTTATCCCATCTAACTTGTTCGCGAAGACAATTTTTGATAGCAGCTTCTAACAGATATTTGTAATCATCTGCGATTTCCTCCTGGCCAGTCGCGGGAGAGATCAATGTGAGATAGGGCTTGTAAGATTCAAGGGGCCGAGAGTTCGCAATATGTGCCGCCAAATGCTCATCAAATAGGCTCTGTGAGTGGTATGGTGATTGAATAGGGAGTTGATGGGATTTTGCTTGAATGGAAGAGACGAATGTTCCAAGTACTGCTGGGGGCCCACTGATGGTAAGGTGGCTGGGAGTAACTGCGCTGATGTATGGTTTCCATGATTGTTGAAGATGCTGCAATTGTCAGAAAGAGGAAAATTGAAATGAAGAAAGACTAGCTTACATGTGATGTTGCAAAGGCATCAATTTTGTTCTGAAGGTCGGACTCCTCTCCAGATATCACCGTAGACCACGCACTACTGTATGGACCATCGTTCCCAACAACATCATATTTCGCGATGAAAGAACAGAGAGAAGTATGAAAAGAAGCCAAGACAGCTTCAATGGCCACAGGTATGAGCTCGGTAAGCGATTGTGAGCAACTGACAGCCGCTGCAGCGAAAGACCCAGCACAAACGCCGAGGCAATATGTTCTTCGCGATGACGGGTAATGCCTACCGTTACGGCTGTAGAAACTAAAAATACATGAGCTATGTATATGCCACGGAAGTAATACACCAACTTACTCCAAGAACTGTCCAACCTGACATATGGACAAAAGGCAGAACTTGAGTATTGGCGTGCCCTCTGTCTCACCAAGCTTGGACACTAGGTCAACAAGGGTTGTGAAGCGAGGGAATAAGTTTTGTCTTTGAGTACTAAGTTGGCCGATCTCATCCCTTATTCTGGCGCCGGCCTGTTCTAGGAATGAACACAACAAAGGGTTGTCACGAATGTGAAGAAGGGCTGTGAGGTCGTCCTCAAACCTGATGGACAAGTCTCCAAACAAAAGTACTTTGCAATGTGCCATTTTGTTTGTTGGAAAAATAACGTTGAATATTAGATACGATATCTAGCTTGTTGATTTAAAACTTACACACCACTTCAGAGTCCAGCATGCGCTTTATGTTGGACCCGATGCTCTGGCCCCAGCGCAACACAATATTCCACCATGACTGAATGAGATCCATGCCGAGCCACGCTTATTCCCAGATTCAACCTATGAATAGAATTATCTCTCACAAACCCACCCCAGAAGGCAGCAGTGTCATGTACCGTCGTCTCGGCAGCATCGATGGGCGGTGCTCGGCATCCGAGTCGCCACCCGAAAGGATACGTCACGAATGAATCGATTCCGAGACAATATTTTGTCGAATACTCAATATTGTGATCGATATCCATCATATAATGGGTAGATTGAGAGGGATAAAAGCCATCTTCGGGATCTAACTATTTGAGATACCCGCTGCAAGCAGTCACTTCGATCAAGCAGAGATATCGCCCCCCGTAGCCTCATCATCAAGCCCAATAAGACACCGCAAACATGTCAGCCAGCAAGGAGAAGTGCTTTTCAGTTACCATTTTTGGATACCGAAAGCCCGGGATGGACGAGGACTTTTACCACGACTACGTCAGCCAAACGCATGCAAACCACCTGAAGGATTTGCTCATCAAGAACAAAATCGTTTCTTATCATATGGTAGGCCAATATCTTACAATTGCACCCATGTGCAATTTATAGGCACCCAGCTAATTTTAACAAGCAACACAACTCTACCGAGGGTCGTTCCCTACTGAACCAGCTTTTCCCAGGCATTCCGTCGGACAAGATTGATGAATGCGATTGTGTTGTCCAGATAGTTTTCAGGGATGTTGAAGATTACATCAGAGTCAGGAATGACGAGAAGTATAAAAATGTAGTCAATCCGGACCACGACGTCTTTTCCGACCCGTCCAAGACTAAGTTTGTCACGGGCTGGTTTGAATTCCACGTGGCCGGAGGGGAAGCCGTTTGAACTATGGCTCTGGTGTCCGTTTGCTTTATAACGGACTTTGCGGGAATAGTTAGACTAAATTGATTGCCTAAGTAAAATACCCCTTGTGCCAAATGTCATCCCATGTGTCCGTCTTCCCCACTTGATGCAAGTCATCATGAGTTGGTCTGGGCGAATATTGCAATGCATCTCGGCCTCCGCGGTCCAATCCCAAGCCATAGATAACATGCAGAGGGTCGGATCGAGTCATGCAGAGAAAATAACAAACCTTCCTCTTTCTGAGAACTTGCGCCCATCGCTGTATTCTATCCAAAAACGGTAACCCCTATCTCCTCAACCGCCCCGCTGCTGGTCTCTTTGCTAGTGCTGAGGCACAGTCGATCAAGCTGGTCTAAAGACGGACCGACCCGAAGCAAGGAACGAGAAATTGGCATTTCTTTTCGCTAAATATTGACTAATACGTCGAAATATGCGAGGGGCTATTCACATAATGGGATTGGCGCTTTTCAAAGGTTCTATGACCGTAAGCGACAGCTGAGGCTGCAATAGGATGGATTGAATAAAGTTATTTGGCATGTTGTCATCCAGTAAGACTCCAAGCACCCAATTACCAGCCAATATTCGCCCACCATTCCTCAGAGGATCACGCCTGGTTGCCTTGGTTTTCACACAACCACAAACACTACCAACAGCATGTAACAAAAGCAAGGCTTGAATACGCCACCAAAAGGAAGCTGCTGTTCAGAATACATCGAGCACCAAGGCGGGTTGGCTAGGCACTTATTCGGTCGTATATGCAGATCTGCGTATTTGGTGCGACACACCCTCCCGACAGGGGCTCCTGGTTCGGTCTAGAACCAACATTATCACATCTCGGTGTGAATCGCTCATCCGTCAATCACGATTCTTCATGTAAACCAGAAATTTATATTGTTAAGAAGGATTACAGCATTTGCAGTATCGTGCATGGGTATGGCTCCACCGAGGGCCATGAGAACCCGCAGTGCTCCACGGAACAAAGCAATAGAACATGCACATGCAGCGACCCTGTCTTCCCGGATCGGCCTTGCCGGTCTCGAGGCAAATATCGTCAATGTCTCAGCCTATTGATATGCGCCCAGCTCGTATCCAAGCAATGTACCCGGTTAGAGTTCTGACTGTTCACTTCCGTTGAAGGTATTGGATTGTGAGCCGCCGCTCTCTTCGGCGCCCGACTCTTGAAACAATGCTTCCACCAATCTTACAAGCATTTTGTTAGAGTTCTCGCTAGGAATCCTTCCAACGATGACAGCAACCTGATCTTGACCAACACCGCGAGTTGATAGTGATGGTTGTGAGAGTCCCAGCCCTACTACCAGCCCATCCACACTTTGCGCGACCTCAAGAGCGTCAGCCTGGTCATCGCCACATCGGCGGCGACCGCTTAGTACAGGCAAAAGACGGGCAATCTGCCTGGCGGCCGCTGTATTGTTTTCTGCTTTGTGACGGATGACAGGGGCTAGCGTCAGGCAGCTGGTTTCACCATCTATGAGCCACAGTCAGCATACCTCGAAGACCCTTTCTTGATGATGCGATTTTAGGATTTGAAGTAGGATATCACTAGCTTGTCGATGCGCCACGCCGTTATACCAACGTTCCCAGATGTTAAAATGTATAAGCACGGTCATCTCACACGGATTTAGGGCAGGACACCAACGACGTCCCTATTCGTCCGTTCCGCAGAAACTCGAGCAAGCGGTGAAGCGAGTAGGAGATGGGTTCTGACTTACGAGGAATACCGTACGGGATCCCAATGGCATGGCCCAGGGAATGTGACAATCCCATGCCGCCCCTAAAATTGGAGCCTCGAAGCCCGGAGCTCGCAAAGGCAGCTAGCTGCAGCTTTGTTGTCACATCATGGCCGTCATCTGACCCATGAAGAATCTTTGCTTTCGGGAGGCCTTCAGCCAAGCCGGCGAGGGCCCACATGGCGAGAGCCTTCCAAGGCATCTCCGAGGCGAGTGGATGATACATCGTCTCGACTGCATGATCTACCGCACGCATGCCTGTCGATAGCCAGAGTCGCCGGGGAGTGAATCGTGCAAACGTTGCGTCATAAAATATGGCGGACACCCCCATGGATGGATGCATGAACCCGACCTTGGTGCCATCTCGGCGTGTGAAACCACCACCTGCAGTGCATTCAGCCGCGCTAAGAGTCGTAGGGATGGAGATGTGTGCAAGGAACTTCCCGGTGCTTTCGTGTATGCGGAAGCAGATTGTCTTGGCCGAGTCGATTGGCGACCCGCCACCCACAGACAAGACCGTGTCAATTGCATCGATCTCAGCCACAAGTCTAGTAGCTTCGTCGACCCCGTCTTCTTGGCCATCTTGCTTGATCCTGCCGTAAGTTCCGGCATGGTACTCGCCCAAAAGGACCTCGAGCTTTTTGACCAAAGGCGTGTTGGAAGATATAGAGGTTCCAGTGACAATGAAAACCTTGGATGACGCTGATGGCAAAGCGTCAAAGAGGTGTTTCTCAACACATCCGGCTCCGTAGTATAGGTGCTTCAAGTGAGACTGGGGTTTCCACACGCCAAAGAGAGGGGAATCTGTGCATGGAGTGACCATTTTGAACGAGGGGAACTGATTATCAGGCCAAGATCTGTGGATTCAAGTTTAAGGTTGGCGCAACTTTGAAAGAGAGAGTTCCATTGCGCTGTATTTCTATCTATCAAGCGGTCAAGTCTGGGGTGGCTCACAAGGTGACAATATCACATAGCATTGCCAGCACACTCACCACACCCCTGTATTTTATTTGACCGGACTGGCTAGAGGTGCACCGGGGCGCAGATCAAGAGAGTACAGACCGGAACAAGGGAGGATAACGCCATCCATTATCACGTAGTACAACACTAAATGCCCGTCCTAGATTCACATGATGCCCTTCTCGGCCCAGCTTATGGACCCGCGGCCGCCTGCGCCATCGCTAGGATGTCGGCCAAGCCACCGACTGTCAAGGGTGAGTAGAATGTGAGAGTGAAAAAAAAAAAGAAAAAAGAAAAGCAATTTTCCTAAGTCCGAGAGCAGCAGGGCCCTTTCATCTCTCCAATGGGTCTGTCAAAAATAAGCTCTTGCGCCGAGGGATGAACTACGCCTCCTCCGTGTTTTTGACGGATTAGACTACCACTTTTGGAAGACGCTTGAACGGACTCGCCGTTGAATCTAAAGTCTTGGTTATATGAATTCTGGTTTCTTTACATTGAGATTTATTCATCAGCTCGTACACCCCAGCAAAGATTATCCCTAACACGAGATGTGGAATGGTCAAGGCAAGGAGGTTCGTTTGATGCCCAATTCGCAAACAGCGCCGCAGAGCTGACGACCGTCATGTAGCAACAGCAAATGTGGTCCACACATGATCTCGCATGCGCACACTGCAGGGCTCGAAAAATCCGTTGCGGTAGAGAGCGACCGCAGTGTGAGAGCTGCAAGCGAGATGGCGTCGAGTGCCGGTACTCGTCTCCAGGCAAGCGAATCAACCACGTTAAGCTTCTGTAAGTAGGCTTTGCACACGAACCCTATATCCCCACAATGATGATCAGGAGCTCACAAGACGTTTTTTTGTTTCAGGTGTCAGAACTTCGAGGCGCTCGAAGACCAGCTGAACAACATCCAAGGAGACCTCTCAGCCTTGACATTACTAGTCAAGACTGGAGTCTCTGGCAGGTCGCTTCCTACGTCAAGAGAAGCCTGGGCCACAGATGATCTTGAACACGGAGCCTCAACTAGTATTCTAAGAGATCGACATATTGTCAGGAATGAGACCCATGCTATCGATCGGTATCATGGGCCTTGCTCCCTATATGCTCTCTGCAAAGAGTTTCATGACGACCCCGTCTTCCACGGCCTGGAGAATGGAACACCCGTTGAAGACAATGCAAACATTCGGATGATGCTAGAAAAGATGTGCACAGACGCTAGCAATGATGAACATGTGGATATTGCCTCAGCAAACGCGGTGATTTGTCTTCCGCCGCGGCAATTCCTCAACATTGTCATTGGCCCATTCTTTCAAAACGCGGACTACGCAACCGATCTATTTGTGCAATCCAACTTTCGTGCGCAGCTGGATCGAGTTTACTCACGTCCTTTGGGTCCTGTGGAGGAGGCTTGGGCTATTTGTTTTAATGTGATTGTGCTGTTGGCCATTGGAAAAGACCAGTCATCCCAGAACAATAGCCCCTTCATTCAGCCATTTATCCAGACGCTGAAAATGACCATCAATAATCCTCGAGTCTTTCTTTCTCCAAGTCTTGTCAATGTGCAGGCCCTAGCTCTTCTGGTAAGCCTATTCTTTTTTCTGGGAAAAATTACTGTTTTGGCATTTTTTACAACTAGAGCTAACTGAGATGATATAAGAGTCACATCGCTGAACAATACAGTCCTCCTGGTTTCTCAGAAATCATTTTTGCCCAAGCTTGCCTCCTGGCTCGAACAATGGGGCTTCATCAGTTTCGCGCTTCCTCGAGCGGTACGAATCCCGAAGAGGCGATCGAGAAACAGAAGGTTTTCCGATCGCTTTATATCAGGGACAAGAATATGGCCATTTGCAGAGGGACTTCTTCCTGGCTGCCGAGCTTTGACTCTAACAGTCCACTGTTTTTGAGTCAACCAGACGGGGAGGGAGGAATAGAGCATCGGCCCAGACTCGAGCTGGCCCGGATTCAGGATGAGATTTACCGGGACCTCCATTCTGCAGAGGCGCCAACTTTGCACCCATCAAACCACGCCGAATTGCTCTCGAGGTTGGAGCAAAAGCTTGAGCATTGGGCCGCGACACACCAGATTCTCAAGAAGGCGTCGTCGTACGGCGACTGGGCTGCATTGTCGCTGTCCTTCTTTGCAACTAGAATCAGCATTTGCAGAAGCAGCAATGATCCAAAAATGTCATTAGTGGCCTTCGACGACGCTAGAGCTAGCTGCCTCCTGTTTCTATTAGCCACTGCGACAGACCCAAACCCGCGATTCGTTGAGGGCTTAGACCAGATCCTTGGCCGAAAACGAGCACCCAGTCCTGTGGTTGCTAGCAATGCAGACAGAGTCCAAGATGCCTCGTTGCAGCCCCATCATTTTAGTAGCGACGAGAACGAGATAGCAGCATCGTTGCCCCGAATATTGGCAAATTTTCCATTGGCGGCCATCTTCCGGGTCGCCAAAAGCGCTGTCTCTCGGCCAATGGCTGCGACAGAGGGCTTATCCAACCGCCCTGAAGAGGAAATCCTGCTCCTCGAGACGATGCGCGATCGCTTCCTGTCGGCCACAGATCATGTCCATGTTGAAAACCTGGCTCAGAAGCTCGGCCGCACGGTGAGCACACTTCTGCACGTTATTCGCCAGAAGCGCTTCCCTGAAACGGGCAGCACGCCCTCTATGATCTTAAACGACCTGTCTAGCATCCGCTCCAGTGTCTCGTCTGGCTCACAGCGGGGCAATGTCGGCGGCTCCCGCAACGATGAAACTCCGGATCCCGACGTCCAGTCTGCCTTAGTGACACCCAGCGAACCTGCCAATACATCATCCATGTTGCTTCCCTTCATGCAGCCCTTCGATTCCCCTAGTAATTGCTCGCCATGGCAATCGGGCGTCGATCTAGGCAGAACCAATGCGATCGGACTTTCGCCTTGGCCCATGTCGTACAAGCAGCAGATAGATGCTACGGGACGCGCAGGCAAACGCCCGAGGTTGCCTAGCCAGACGGACATGTTCGAGATGACGACAGCTTTCACAGAAAACTTTCAAGGATCCATTCAGAAATCCGCAAATGATCCTTTGGCAATGTTCGACTTTCTCTCTGCCAATAATGACGTCGCCGTGTTTGATGGCGACGAGTAAGATGTATTTACGTTGCAACCTCTCTTTTATTGGCCCGAATTCATTTAGAATCCCATATCGGGCTTTCTTTCATTAAGTATCAGCAGGCTTGGTAAAATTCGTAATTTAGTTCAATTTCCGACATGCCGATTGATATCAATACAGGGTATGCACTGTCTCAGGGCCGCGGAGTCAATAGCACGGAAAAAATAAATAAGTCTCCGAAGAGGAACTTTTCAATTCTACTATAGAAATTACATGGAAGTTCATTCATCAGATTTTTTACTCCCGAGTGTCTTTTCTGCTGCAGTCTTCTCCATTCGTTCGACATCAGCCTCCTTAAGCGGGATAGTGGCAAATCGCAACAAAGCAGCCCTATTGATCTCAGGTGTCAACTCCGTGCCACTTCCAATTAGTCCCTCTAAATGCTCAAAATACCGAATAAAAAACCCCGGCGTTGCTGTGTTAATGAAGATAGCTTCCTCGTCAAATGGATTGCTGAATTTGTGCGGAAGCCGGATGGGAATGGTAAGCATCTCACCCGCCTTACAGTCTATGTCAGGGCGCCCCGGAGAGTGAAATCGGACGGTGCCTTTCTGCAGCGTGGCTCGGATTCTGGTTAAACAATATGTAAGGCAAAATGGGCAGAGCGACATACCGTCACGTAGAAGCCTTCGTCATGCATTTCATGGAAGTGAAACACTGGCCCTTCGGTATTTGGCGGAAGAAGGCTTTCAATGACTGCCAGTCGGTACTGTGTGTTTGAGCCATTCTCGATGGGCCGCCATTGATCTGTATCATTAGTGAAGTCAGATGCGATATTCAAAAACTAACCCAGTGAAATGGACTCGACGAAAGAAGAAAAAAACGAGATTAATTCTATTGAAGATAACTTACACTGACCAAGGCGACGCCATGGTACCTCGCTCGGTTTGAAGTGATTGATCTTCAAAGTCTGCGCGTAAGCTTCGGTGGCGGGATCCATGTTGCTTGTTACAATGCCAGTACCGAGTTTCCAAGTCTAAAGTAAGCTGGCCTGGAAAAAATGATCTCTGGTGGCTTGATAAGAGGCCCCCTATGAAACTAGTCGCGAATTTGTGTTCCCCTTATGCCAGTGTGCTGGAGGCGGGCCCCGGACTTAACAGCAATTAACAATTGCCCTTTTGGGTCACCCCCATTTCGACCACAATCTGTTGACTTCAGCTTCGGGCCGTACAAGTTAATTCTTAACACCGCTAATTCCGTTTCGTAGAGATTTCTGTTTTTGTTTCTTGGAAGTGTTACCATCCGTAACTTGTGTCGACCTTCGCGGCTTCCGGGAGCCAGTGCATATGGGTTCCGGGTACTTGAAGGGTGCGTAACTACAGGTAATTCCGCTCCATACTGAAACCAATGGTATTTCGAAAGCATGCGAGATAATTTTGGACACAAGGCTTCTGCTGTCTGAAATAGCCGGCTCCCGTCCTCCAATGCATTACTTGGTGGAAGCGCATCTTGAACCTACCACGCGTCACAGCTTACCGAGAGAACTGAAAGGTCGGTGTTGTGAATCACGTACCACATGGAAACATCAATAATTATGGAATTTACTAACTCCGCGCGCGAATGCCGAGTCTATGGTGAATTGTCATCGAGGTCGCACGAGCCAACCAACCTGCAACTAATTTCGGCATTGTACCTGCCTCGAAATAGACCACCCGGTGTTCAAACAAATAGGGAAGGGAGAACTCTGAGTTTGGAGTTTTTAGTTTCGTTAACTGCTCTAGTCTGCATTTCCAATCTCAACCTCCGATACTGAAAACCGAGCTACGAATTTCCCTTCACTCAAACTACCCTCATTCATTACTATCAGCACCTTTTACATTCATATTCTTACTCGTATAAAAACATGGCCGAGACAATGGTTCAATATCAAGCCACCAAAAAAGGCGGCCCATTTGCGCTTGCAACTGTCACGAGGTCGGCACCCGAGCCCACTGACGTGTGCATTCGAGTCAAGGCCATAGCACTGAACCCCCTGGACTGGAAGATGCTGTCCCGCGGTGAAATGGTCCAGGAATGGCCTGCAACATTTGGTCTCGATATCGCTGGGGTGGTCGAAGAGGTGGGCGACCAGGTTACCACCTTTAAGCCAGGCGATGAAGTTTTCTCTCTTGCCGGCATTGGTGGCAAGGCGGCCGGGTTCCAAGAAATTGTCACCGTGCCTCAGCATTTTGTTGCCAAGAAGCCGGCCTCATGTAGCATTGAAGAAGTTGCGACATTACCGTAAGTTTTCTTGTTAAAGAAACCCCCTTTAGTATTCCACCCCATTGTGTTGTTCTGGATATCATAGCTAACACCACATGCTTATCCCTAGAATTTGCTACCTCACTGCCGCCTCCGCGATCATCCTCGGCCTCCATGTCCCGATTCCTCACATTTCTTCCGATACACCTGCAGGACCTAACCCTACGCCTCAGAGTGTGCTTGTCCTTGGCGGCGCCTCTGGCGTCGGGGGCGCAGCGATCCAAATGCTTCGATCTGCGTTGCCCGACGCCGCGATCATTGCAACATCGTCTATTAAACATGCCGAGAGACTCCGTCAACTTGGAGCTTCGCACGTCATTGATCGCCACGCTTCGTCTGTCGTATCTGCTGTGTCTGCCCTAATTCCGGAAGGCGTTGATGCCATTCTCGACTGTGTGACTGCAGCTTCAGCAGATCCTGACATCTTCAGAGCACATAAAAACAACGGACCTCGGTTTTACACTCAGGTCTTCACAGGACAAAAGGTTTTGATCCCCGACGGCGTAAGATCTGCAGTGGTATTTGGAAGACAGGTTTTTGGGGTACCAGGAGGTTTGAATGCCATGGTTGCGTTGGGAAAGCTTGTCGAAGAACAGGGGTATCAGATCCCGATTCCTGTTACGGTCGTCGGTAAAGGCTGGGATGCCATTGGTGCAAGCCTACAGAAGTTTGAGACAGGTGTCAGTGGTGAGAAGCTTGTTGTGGTAATCTGAAGATCCAATCGGGTATGAGACACTAGTAGAAACAAAGAAATGTGTCTCCTCTGGCCTCTTTCACGCATGCAGTATGTTTCGGAGGGTACCGATGATGATGGTTCCAGATTGCGACCGGCACGATGCACCATTTCCGAGTTCGGAACGATCAGCATGCTTGTGTTATGTTTCACAATGTCGGCCTCGACCTCACTAAGTACTGGCTGTGCTTCCTTATGTAGTAGGTTCTTCAGAACTACTTACTGAAATGGTGACTCTGTTGGGTGATCAAAATAGCTTCAGGCCACGAAAGTGCCACCAACAAGTGAGAAACACCGTGTATGACATCAGCCTCCACGAAATAATAGAAAATACAAGTATGAATCCTGTCTCGTATTTGATCATATGGGTTAGCCTCGCTAGTAAGATCTCGGCATTGGGCAGCCTACAGTCTCCATCGCACCGGCACAAACCTAACTGGGATATTGTACCACACCGAGAGAACCCCTGTTGCTTGTAATACCTGGAATTTTTCGGAGCCATTCAGAATCAAGCCACCATCACCGGTGAAAGGCTGAAAAATCGACACCTCACAATGCATCTTAGACAAATGCTCGGCGTCCGTGACAACGGGTCGGCATTTTCCGCCGACTCTTCATGCAATCACTTACCTCGACACCGCTAGTTATCTATGTGGGATTGGGTTTCGTATTGTGACTTCTTTTATTGCGTATCTCGGCAGAGAGGGAAAGCCATGTTCGGGTTCCGCTGACCGAATATATTGCTCGACATGTAGCCGAGGAAATGAGATGTATTACTGCAAATCAAATCAAAACCAACAATATATCACATGGACAGTGAATTTAACGGATTAAGAAACCACTAGATTTGTGATTCCCATATCATTGCCACCTTCCATTGCATCGCTATTCTGTTGAACACAATCACACAACATCACAATGCTCGTAATTCTGCCTCGCTTCCACCTCATCGAAATCGAGGACTACCCTTGGTGTCCTGCGTGGCTTCGCGAATACGCACATAGATCGCTCGCCGCGGTTTGGCGCACCGTCGGCTTCAATCGCACCACATCCACCGCTGCGCAGGTCTGCGATGTCATCACCGCAAACCTGCCCGGCCACCCCAGCGACTACCACTTTGTGGACGCGTGTGCTGGTGCCGGAGGCCCAACCCCAATCTTCGAAGAAATCCTCAACCAGCGAATGCTGGCGGAGGAGAAGCCGCCGATCGAGTTCCTACTGGCGGATCTGTATCCGGACCTCGAAGCTTGGAAGGCCATTGTCGCCAAGAGCGATCACATTTCCTACGTGGAAAAGCCCGTCGATGCTACAAAGGCATCCAGATACACGGCGAACGATAAGAAGGAACTTCGCATATTCAACATGTGTTTCCATCACTTTGATGATGACGGCGCACGAAAAGTCCTTCGAAGTTGCATCGAGGAGAGTGATTCGTTCATGTAAGTCTATCTAGTAAAATTGACAAATTCACTTGCTGATCTTCTTAGGATTTTTGAAGTTACTCACCGGACTCCTTCCTCTCTGCTCAATACAACGTTCATCATTTTGTCCCCTTTCGTTACCACATTGACATGGTGGTGGTGGTCCCCCATGCACATGGTTTTCACGTACATCATCCCAGTTGTTCCGCTTTTCTTCTTCATCAATGGCTACGTTTCGTGCCTACGCGCTCGTACCCCAAGTGAGATGTTTGATTTGATGGCGAAGGAAGGGATTGACACCACTGGATGGAAGTTCACTGATGGTGAAACAACTGTGCTGCCCCCTTTCGGCAAGATTTATCATTTCATTGGCACCAAGGAACAGTAAGTACGTATAATGTGTTGTTTGCATACCAATAGAGAGAGTACGGAGATATTGAGCATTGTTGGCTCTTTGGGGTGGACCTATCGATGGCAGTTTGGGGAAAGGACTAGAAGCAATGAAACAGAATGTAATGGTGCATTAATAGCTCAATAAACATGGATCCTAGATGACTTTTAACGCTGATGCCTGACGCATGTTTCTAAAGCATACGTTCAGTTCCGCAGGCAATAATTCAAAGTCCAGTGCGGTGCTAGAGGCCAGTAACAATACTGCTATCATCAACAATCAAGTGTTCATCTGTCCATTGTCGACTTTTCTCCGCAGAACACGCTAGAGATAACATGAAAGTAATTTTTCTCCGAAATATCCAATTAATTACCCTGTCTTCTATGCTACTCGGAGCCTCAGCTTGCATAAAAGCGGTGGCTTCACCCAAAATCCATAAATCTTCTGTCCTTTGATCCAAAATTTGCATTCTTCTTCCAATTCAACATCGAAGCGCCAGAGCATTCGAGTGAGAATCATTCGCATTTCTGCTTTGGCCAGATTCTTTCCCAGACAGCTTCTTGGGCCAACTGAAAACGGCTGAAAGCTCTCCTTGGAGTCTGCTTGACCGCAAGCCTGCCCATCATCGCCACCTAGCCATCGCCAAGGTAAAAAGTCCTGTGCGTGAGCAAAGTTCTGCTCCGAGTGGTAAGCTGAGAGATGGTTGACGCCTACTATCGTTCCTTCTGGGACAAAGACCCCATCAATAAATGCCCCCTGCTCAGGCACCACTCTTGGAAGAGTGACAGCTACGGGAGGGTAGAGTCGCATGGTTTCGTTGAGAACTGCATCAAGCAGTGGCATTTTGTCTCCCGTAAGTCTTTCAGATGTTATTCCATCCTCTTGATCGAACTTTTTTCGGATGTCATCACAAAGACGCCGATAACTATCCGGATGGGTCAACAAAAGGTACATGGCAGCGGTGAGTGCTGTTGCAGTGCCATCAGACCCCGCAATGGCGATGCTAAAAGCATTGACGACCATCTCTTCTGGCGAGAGACCTTTGCCTTTATCCTTAATTTCATCGGCTGCAAGGATATAATGCCAAAAATCTTTGCGATCGCCGGTTGGGCCCCGAGCGATACGTGCGTCAACCATTTGCCTTGCGCGATTGGCATTCGTGAGGCGTGAAGTATTCGATCCCCCGAAAGAAAGCCACTTGCGTAAAGTACTTAAGTTATAGTATTGGACCATTTGGTTCATAATCAGGTCTCTTGATACGTGTTTAATTGAGGCCACAAAGGCATGCGGTTGTCCAGTGTCGACACATGAGAAATCCTGGCCGAATGCAAGCGAGCCGATAAGATCGAATGCTAAAACGACGATTAGCTAGACAGCAAGCAGTGAGTGAATGAGCCTTATTAGCTTACTTGTGAGATGGAACCACTCCGTAAGGTCTATCAAGCCTCTGGTGCATCTTGCTTCCAGCTGATCGAGCAGTTTAGTAGTGTATTTTACTAGCACTTCATCTTGTTCGCGAAGTGCCTTCTCTGAGAAGGCATGGGAAAGAAGGCGCCTGTGTCTGGAATGTGTCAAGCGATCGGCAGTCATGATATCTTATTTGTTAGCCATAAACTCGAGGATGCCATGATAAGTGGGCATTTACTTTGAACTCCCGTTGGTGTTACGAGTGAAAATATCGGGTCTTTCTTCATTTCTACCGGTCGCTGGCCGTAGATGGCCTTCCACGCCGTTTCCGAATTGTAAGAAATTTCATCAGGAGCGACCCGGACCGCAGAACCATATTTTTGGTGCAATTCCACGAGCCTGTGGTTTAGTCTCCCTTGGTACTGATTCCAGCACCATGGGAGCCTCGTTGCTGCCCATAGATTGGGACCTTTATAGTGTCGCAATGGGTGCATGTATACATTGTAAAAGATGTTTGCTAATATCTTTTCCCTGTGAGTACTTGGTTCTGTTAAATGACATGATGCAGCAGCGACTTACAATAGTACCAAAAAGCAGAGCGAGAGAGGTCAAAACAAGCCCCCACATGTTGAAGCGCAGCTGAGAAGTCTGTCTCGTTACTTCAGCCCGGTTATTTCTTTGAGTCATTAGATGAGAATTTTGTTCCTGTAGAAGACGAGTTCAAACAAATCCAGGCAATGCTCAACGAGTCAGCATATTGGCAGACGGAATGCGAAGCGGGCAACAACGGAGGTCGGAACCCGAGCTGGTGATCACATCTCTCATCCGGTCTCAGACACAACCTTCGGCATAGCCACGAACTCGGTGGACAAAAGGGCAAGGGTTTCGCCCGAACTTTCTCATTTTGGTTTTCATAGCAATTGGCTTGTCATTTCCCATAATCACCACTCTTGACTTTTTTTTAACCATGTCAACCAACGATCTGCACGTTATTATCATAGGCGCAGGTAAGCTAAAATACCCTAGACAGCTTATCATTTCAAATCCACTCACGAACCCAGGCATCACTGGCCTGATAGTTGCACAAGGCCTCAAAAAGGTTTTTGCCCTCCCGAGCTAAGAGGAATGCAATTACTGACCGGTTCAGGTGGGGATTCAGTACTCAATCTTCGAGAAAGAGGCATGCCTCAACTACCGAAGTAATGAGTGGACAATGGCAATCCACTGGTCTCTCGACCGTTTAGAGAAAATCCTTCCTCCTGAGATCTTTATGAAAGTGCCACTCATCTCTTGCAATCCTGACGTGCCAATAGAGGCTGGAGGTCTCTATCCCATAATCCAGGCGGAGACGGGTCATCTTCTTACAGGTGTCCCATATGAGAAAGGACTTCGTGTATCTCGAAGTAAGATGCGGGCACTTTGCGCTGAAGGTATCGAGGTTCAGTATGAAAAGAACCTTGTCGACATCGCATTCAATGTGTCTGGACAAGGAGTCATTGCAACCTTCTCAGACGGGACCTTTGTTCCAGGTTCTGTCATCATCGGCGCAGATGGGCCGCGCTCTAAGGTTAGAGAGTTTGCTATGGGAGACCCTGCCGAAGCTGCAGTTAGCAAATTCCCCATTTTTCACACGAACATGACGGTATGCTTTCAAGACGCTGAGAAGGCCAAATACATACGGCAAGAGTTTCCTACAAGCTATTTGGCTCTAAGCAACCAATCATTCCATGCTTTCCAGTCCAGTGCGTATCCACCAATCTCTCAAGGAAGTTTCACGCTGATGCTAGTAGTCTCCAACATGCCGGATGGCCCAGACCACCCTGAGACATGGGTTTTTCACATGGCTATGGCTTGGTTAGGTGACTCAAACAACACGCTTACCTATCCCGAGCGTCTCGCCTTAATCAAGGAGCGTGCGGTCGGAATGGGAGAGCCGGCTAGATCCGCCTTCATGTGGCTGCCGGATGATACTGAGGTCCACAAGGCTGACATCAGTTATTGGGTCCCAAAACCCTGGAACAACCAGGACGGCAGAATTACCCTGATTGGGGATGCTGCTCATCCTATGCCGCCATGTAAGTAGAAGATGCCTGAACTCTTCGATATTACCGCTGACCGTTGCAATAAAGACCGTGGCCAAGGCCTGAATCACTGCATCTGCGATGCCTCATACTTTCTCGCGGCAATTGCCGACGTTTACAATAACGCAAGAAAGCTTTCTGATGCAATCAAAGACTACGAAGCAGATGTTATTCCACGCGGCCAAGAAGAAGTTCAATGCTCCGTCGAGAATGGGTACATGCTTCACGATTGGAAAAAGGTGGAGGCGAGCCCCGTATTTACGCGAGGATTCAAGCCCATGGAAGGCCATGATTCTAGACAAGATATGCCGACGGATGATATTAGCGAACATGCCAAGGTTCAGCACAAGAGAGATGCTGATGAGAACACTGTAATTTAAGAGGTTTAAGCATTTAGCTACGGCTCTCGGCGTCGTACTTGGGTGCCCTGATGGGCTGTGATGTTATTGCATGTAAAGTTTCAGCAAGCCTACGCACGTTGGTCTGCAGAGTTTAATTATTGAGCTCAAGTTAAATTTCGAAATAAACCGTTTGATTGGAAACTATCTAATCAAGCGATGTGGTTGCCAGGTGCAAATAGAAGAAAAATTGTAATCACAAAGAGTAACCTTTCTGAGAGAAGAAAACAAAAGAAGTGAAAGAAAAAACGAAAAAAAAAAGGTAGAAAGGTGGGAAAACAATCGGGCGAAATCCATCACAATTGCATGCCAACTCTCACGTCTTCCAGCAAAGCCATAGCTAGCTCTTTAACATACGGTCCACGAGGTGATCGGTGAAGTTCCACAGAGTGCCAGTCGCATGGGAGATGATCGCCCCTCCCGTATACCAGGTGCTTCTATAGCCCTGAAGATCATCCAACCTGTTGTAGAAGCCCTTTTCTATTTCCCTCGCACTAACGTGCAGGTTGAAGGGGTAGTGGCTTGCGTAGGCGATCAAGTTGGGAGTCGCCAGGCTCTTGTTTCGTTCACCGAGCACACGAGCCCTGACTCGGTTGAATGTCCTCACCATTTCTCTCCTCACGTAAGCATCCGGAAGTGCTCCCGGCGATCCGTATCTCACCAAGTAGATATCGCGAACCGATGTTGGGGACATTTGATAAAGCGCTGGTAGCTGAGGGAGATTGCTTGGTGTATCAGGGCGAGTGTTCTGGTACGCAAAATTCTCTGGCAATCCAGATGCCCGCACAAGTCCAACATACCATCCCGAAGCAGTGAACTTGGTAAACAGAGACGATTCCGTACTATCCATCCCAAACGATTCCATGTTCGACGATAGTGGCGGCATAGCAATGAGGAGCTTATTCGCCACGATGGTTCTGATTCCATTCGGAGTTCGCACGATGACGGTAACCCCATTTTTCTTTCGAACTGCAGATACTACTTGGGAGTTGACGAACGCGTCCCCACCAAGAAACTCTTGGGATTTCTGGTAGAGTTCCTGGTTGTTCTTCCGCCTTGTAACAAGAGCCCCCTTGGAATCTGGGCCGAATACACTCAGGTACTCCCGATTGAAGTACTTAAAAATGTACAACGTCGTCTGAGACAAGAGATCCCCGAAGCCTTCCAGATTGTAGAACATGTTGTAAGCGATTTCATCCAAGCCATACTTGGCCAGGAAATCCCTGAAAGGAAGTAGCAAATCCTTTGGGACTGGAGTTGGCAAACGAGTCGAGTAAGATAAGTAAGGGTATTTTTGACTCTGTGTTTGGTAGCCACGAAGGTCCATAGAGTAGCTAAACCCAGAAACGACTTGGCCATTTCGGAAGTCAACATAATTGGGAACGCCAAAGCCCGTTTCAGATAGAGATGCCTGAGCCAAGGGGATACCAAAGCTTTCAAATTGCTCCCTGGTCACATTCTCATCCCCATATCCCTGAACACCATAGTCTATGGTGGTGTTGGTGCCGGGTACATGGTATGTGGACGTATGTCCTCCGAAAGCCTCATGTCTCTCCACCACTGCAACGGACTTTCCCATTCTTCGAATCTTCACGGCCGCGTAGGAGCCTGAAGATCCCCCTCCGATGATGACAACATCCCTTCTGATTGTGGGTTTGAGAGCTTTGTTGATCAAATCACCAGGCACTGCATGGACAAGGTTGAGCCCAAACAAAGCAACGATTGACAATGTAACGAGGTACTTCATCACGAATGGCTAAAAATGTGCAACTTGCAGGGAAGAAGGAAAATTCTTGCTTTTTTTCTCAGGTGAAAAGAAGAGGTGACGAGGCCTTTTGATGGCTGTATATGCAGTGATACCCCTGTTTCCCGATGCCCCTGCGATGTCCCTTCTGCATCGCTAAATTCAACTGGCTGCAGCAATATTACGAGGTCTAGACTTACACCAAGTGGCTGAGACTGTCTAAGCCGGCCAACCTTCGCTGTCTTATCCATCTTGGTGAAACCGATCGGCTTCATCGGATGACCTGTCGCTTTACTCGGGCTTCGGAAACCGAAATGGATCTGATCGACTGAACCATTGCGCTACGGATCATGGCTCACTGATTGACACACGGGTGCCGTTTCGCAAACCCAAGACCCATACTCAAGAATGCGTTTTTTGGGACACGCGGAACAGATTCGGCTCGCGAAATCGGGTGCGCAGAGTAGGAGCGGTTAGCATGCCAGTTGATTTAAGTCTTGACCCAATCTTCCAGTTATCACCTTCGGAGCCGGAAACTTATGCAAGCCACCATGGACCACAAGCATATCGCAGCGATCACTGAGGATATTTCGAGGGAATCTGACGCCCTGGTTGGGGTGTTGAGAAACCTACCACCACGTACTTCGACTCATAGTGTAAGTTCCAGTGAGGGCGCGGCGGTCTCCGAAACAGAAGTTGCACAAATCCGGTCTCGCCTTCTTAAACACATTGAAAATTTGAACCAGGCGCTGGGGGGAACGGACGAGTTTCTGCATCACATCATCGGTTTCAATTGGGATAAAGGTGCACTGTACACCCTCATTCAGAACAATGTCATTAATCAGCTACCACCCAGTGGTACCATTCCACTGAACTCTCTTGCCGAGAAAACGTCTATCCCAGCTGAAAAGCTACTCTCGGTTCTACGACTCGCAGCATGCGATGACATAGTCCAGGAGCCAGAGGACAGGCAATTTCGGCATGGGATCGTCTCCAAAAAGCTTGCCAATGATTCTGGGCTGGCGGCGTTCATTGGATTCCAGTATAGTCTCGTCGCAGTGATGAAATGGCTTTCTCCGATACTGACATGGCACCAGATTATACGAGACTCGGGTTGCATCTGCGCACCTTGCAGACTCCCTGAAAAAGCCTAATCCCTTCTGGACGGGCCAATCGGCATTTGAATATGCGTGAGTACTTTTCGTCAACCCATACACAGTACTAACGTAAGAAGCTGGGGCGAATCCATGTATGATTGGCACAAGAGTCACCCACAGAAGGGTAAGCGTTTCAAGGAGGCAATGAAGAGCGTCACGGAAGGTAAGTACGACCTAATTTACGCGAGTTCTCCAGTATGCCATACTAAAGGCACTTAGATCTAGACCCTGGGAAATCTCTTATCCAGAACTGGTTCAGAAGAACTATCGGCGGCAATCCCGAACCGAGATTCACACTGATCGACATCACTCGGTTTCCTACGGGGGAGGCCCACTTTCTGTCTGATCTGTATCCAGCCGTGGCGTTTCGGGAGTACGAGCTGAAAGGGCTCGAAATTTCTGAGCTAGAGCACAGCAGCACCGGAGGGGCCTGCATCTACTATCTTAATTCTATTCTATGGAGCCTTCCCGATGAGAGTTGCGTTCGGCTCTTGAAAGCGCTGTTGCTACTTTTGGACCAGTCCCCAAACTCCGTTTTGCTTATCAATGATCTCCTATCTCCGCTTCCAGGTCAGTTTGAGCCGCAGTTGGAGAAAGCGTATCGGAGGCGAGATGTAACCGTTATGATAATGCATAACGCAAAACTCAGGACGCAAAAAGAGTGGCAAGACATTCTTGTTGCTGCTAATTCAAACTTCAAGGCGAGTAAATGGAAGAACCCGTTTAGCCTAATTCAACGAGTTTCGCGGCTAACCATGGACCTTTGATCAAGATCAAGTACTCTGAGGGTTATTCTTCACATAGCTGTCGCGGACTGTGGGAGTTTAATTGTCATCCCTCAGATGTGGGAAAGTATAGTAAAGATCCAATCTCAGGGAAGGGCGAGCAGGAGTGATTGGAAAAGCCACGCGCCCTCTATCCAACAATAGTGTAAATGGCCATAGATCAAGCAATAAGATATCTGTTTATTCATTCATTTTCTCGTGCGCCGTCTAAACTCTTGATTTTCATTGATTGGGGATAATTGTACATTTAGAGTTGCCTCCATTGCATTGTTTACACCTGAGGCTGCTTCTTTCGTTGAAGCAGACAATGTCGGCCCCATCTTCTCTTGAGCTTCTCAGGAACAAAGTCTAGATCAGGGATCCACAACACTCGCCCGAGTAGATGAGTGCTAGCAGCGTCAAGGAATGGCTCGCATTTGACAATCTCCCAGTTCACATCATCTGCGATGTAATCGGGTTCGTTGGGGGGTAGTGGGTCAGACCGCTCGGGGTATTGGGTATCAACCAGCAATTGACAATGTTGCAAGTCGGTATACTTGCCCATGTCCTCCTGGTTTTGGTCGTTCATCCCAGTAGTTGGCAGCCAAGTGCCGCTCCAGAATCCAAAGCCGGTCTCGGCCTCGGCAAATTCACCTGGCAACAAGCCACGGAACTCTGAGCGCACAAACTTGGGGTGAATGTCTCGTGGTAGAAAGTAAGATGTTGGGAAACGATACCATTCTTTGCCAAAGCAGATGGAATCCTCAGCGTTGCCAACAGTTGACTTTCCTTCGGGGCTGTCCCACAAAGGGGAATAGATTTTCAGTGGTGCAGAATAGCCCGAATAAATTCCGTAGACTCGGGCAACTGCAACGCTCACGGACAGAAGCATTACAGATGCGACCGCGCCGAATTTCAACTTGCCTGGGATTTTTCCGACCAAAGTCTTCGGGTCTGACTTGCCCAGGCCACTCAGGAGTATATGGAGAGAGATTGAGGCATTCAGTGCAAGGAAAGGATACGCCGGGTACATGAATCTCTCTTCCTTGTGGGGCTGCAGTGTGAAGATGGCAAGCCACATGTAAAAAGGCGAGACAAAAACGACAGTCCTCAAAGCAGACTGGAATCCTTGACCAGATGGTGCAAAGATCTTTTGTAGCATAAAAAGCGGAAGAGCAATAAGAGCTAGAACAAACCAAATGTTGAAGTTCAAGGCCAAGTTCTTGAAATAGAAGAACCAGGGTTCGGTGCCGTACAACTCGGGGCCGCCTGTCGACGAGAAGACGTTGTACTTGACAATGTTCCATGTTACGCACTCTACTTTCTTGTAGAAAAATAGATTGACGGCGAGGTCCGTACCCTACTTTTGTTAGTTATGATTCACAAAATCACACAAGAGACCACTCACGAGTAGGGCGAGAGCTCCAATGACACCCCGTCCGACTCGAATGAAGGCATCGTAGATGGCCTTTTTATCGCTGAAGAGAGCAAGAACGCCCTCCTCTAGCATGTAGGGAGCGCAGAGGGCCGCGGCAAAAGGCCATCCGAGAATGCCGGACATGGCAAACCAGAAGATTCCAAGCGAGGTTCGCAGACCACCTCGCCAGTTCATAAAGGCGGCGGCTCCCAGGGTAACCATGTACATGGCAAAGCTAGAGGGAAGGAAAGCGGTGCTTGCATGGAAATTCCCAGGGCTCAAGACGGTGCCAAAGAGGAAGAAGACACCGATGCGACTATTAAGAGTCGTGCTGGTGACCATGTAGAGAAGAGTCTGGCACAATGCGCAGAGAAATGCCAGGCCAAGACGTATAAAGTAGAATTCGGCGACCTAATATTTGTCAATTGAAAAGCTGCGGCTTGTTTCGGGTCACACCAACCTTTGAAGATTGTGGCAACACTCTCCGCACGTTGCCCACAATGGTGTGCAGGGCGATGTAAAACCAGCTCCGGATCGCATAGTCGGGGGAGTACTCCCAGGTCTGGAGTCCATAACCGTGCGAGAGGTAATGGGTTGGCTCCCAGTAATTGAAGGTCTCGTCGCAATCTTGAATCGGGGCAAACCAGGCAGAGACGGCACCGGCAGCGAGGAACCAGTAGAAGGCGGATATAGGCTTTATGGCGTATGCGCTGGGGACTCTGGTTGGGGCGAAGAACAAGTCAGCAAAACCGAAGCAAGGACACAATGAGGAGGATTGGATGCAATTACTTCTTCTTTGCATGGTGAGCGTCCGGGTGCACGAACTGCCGCCTTTGCGGCACTGGTGTCGGGGCCATTGTTGACGAAGGTGGGAGTTGCAGCTTCAGGAATTCGTCCCAAGTGGCATGTGGGCTGCTTTCAACCGTTGGGACACTGGACGCCCCAGCAGCTCTAAGCTCTCGGTGTGGGCTCGGTGAAGCTGGCATGGAAAGGCGCTAGTCGTAATCTAGCTACAGCGGGACCCATCCTTATCGCTCCCCTATCGCTCACCTTGATTTTTTTCTTCCCAGTCCAAGCGCAGAGCCATCTACGGCAGGCGCTTTCTACTCCCTCCCATGTTCCCCGAAGAAATCTCTTTCTTCAAACCGCAAATACTTTCATATTTAGGTCCTGAGACCATTTTTTTTTCTACTCATCTGCTGTTTAAAACTCGATATAATAGTGAACTCGGTCCCTAAATCGTTTCGCATCAGTACCTCTTTGCGACAAAGTGTCCATCGTCGCCGACTGCGACTTGATACCACAGCCCGCCCTGACCGATATCGAGCCGCCTAAACATGTCAGGCTTCCAGATCCCTGGCCTAGGCCAGGCCAAGCCTAACGAAACCCTACCCCCGCTCCCCGCCGACGTTCTGGCCGCTGCCGCGAGCGTCGAAGGCACAGAAATGGTTATCGAACCCTCAAATGCGACCAGCGCGCCCGCGCAGAACCCCCTCGTTTCGGAGACAAAGACTGCTGAGAATCAGTCTGTCCCTGAATCTGATTCCATGGTCATCGATCAGCCCGAAAGCCCTCCTTCCCTCACTGGCGCTCTCGAGGCCGCTCTTGGTGGACTGGATAACCCCAACACAGAACAGCCCGTCGTCAATCCGCCGCCCGCAGAGCTCCAGAACGATCAAGGAGAAAACCCAGAATGGGAGATTGACTCTTCTCCATACGAATCATCATCTGAATCAAGCAGTTCTGACGACTCCTCCTCCGAAGATTCTGACAATGAGGGATACGAGCTCTTGGGCGTGGAAGAGACCGCACGATTGCTCATGCAGGCGGAAGGAGGTTCAGACGACGAGGGTGAGCGAGGAGGTAAAGGATCCAGCTCTGCACAAGTACGAACCAAGAACGAAATCGTTGACGAGGCGGTTCAAAAACCCAACATTACAATTACACCCGAGATGAAGATTGAGGAACTGGGCGTCATCGAGCACATTGTCGAAACCATTGCCTTGGTCAAAGCATTTACTCCCGGTGAATATCAAGTCCTAGATTCCGGTTCAGTGCTATGCAATTCCGAGCGCGTTGTCATCGGTGCCGTTGCCGAAACGATTGGCAAAGTCTTGCAGCCAATGTACACCGTTCGATTTTCATCCGAAGAGGAGGTGAAAGAGCTGGGATTGGAGGTTGGGACCAAGGTGTTCTATCCCGTTGACCACGCAACCTTCGTATTTACAGAGCCTCTGAAGAACTTGAAGGGTTCGGATGCCAGCAACCTGCATGACGAAGAAGTTGGCGATGATGAAATGGAATTCTCGGATGACGAAAAGGAGGCCGAGTATAAGAGGGCACTTAAGCAGAAGAAGAAGGACAAGTGGAAGAACAGTAAGGCTGGAAAGGAGCCTCATCCTTTGCGACAGGAAGTTCGCCCAGATGGCGGCCTGAACTACGATGAAGAAGACGACGGACCATACAAGCCCCTTGCGCGACCCCCAGGCTTTGGCAGTGGTCCCGTTCCCGAGACATACGAACCGACGCCTGGTCGAAACTTCCAGCGAGGCCGACGCGGAGACTCCAGAGGGGGACGGGGCGGACGGGGCCGCGGTGGTGGTGGTCGCGGAGGACGTGGAGGATTTGGACAGCCCCGAGACGGATATGCCCTCCCTCCCCAGGGAAATCAACAACAACCACAACAACAACAGCAAGCAGCTCCCCAGACCCAGTGGGGCGCAACTCCTGCTCCTGCTCAAGGAGCAGCCCCCTCGGCGCCCAACTTTGGCTTCCAATTCCCCGGCTGGCCTCAGCCTTCAAACGCCAACGCCGGCGGACCTGCCGTTCCTCCACCACCCCCCGGCTGGCCAGCTCAGGGCCAGCAGGGAGCCACAGGTGGCGCCTTTGTCAACCCTGCCTTCTTTGCTGCGTTGATGTCCCAGATGCAGCAGCAGAACGGCCAGTCAGGGTGGGCACAGCCCCAGCCGCCAAACAATGGCCAGGGCCAATAATCATGTCATCTTGGTGTTAGGAAAAAGGAAAAGCATTGTTTTCTGATGGGCAAAGCATGAGGCGGCGTAGGGGAATCGGATTCAGTACTATCAGTACGATAGAGGAAATATATATGGGTCGTCGAGGTCAGTTTGCAAACGATGCATTGATAAGCAGCTTTGTTGTAGTCAGGAGAATCAGCAAAAAAGAAAAAGAAAAGAAAAAACATCTCGCTCCAAACGTGGGAATAATTGGATTCAAGTTCTAAGTCGGTTCTAACCGTCCCATGTATATTCATAATCAGTTCCCTCCATTCATACCCAATGCAACCAAAGCCATTCTAGCATCATGCGCCCTCGCCCATCAAACCCAAAACACAGACAAGTCATTAAGACATGTATGACCGCTTACAGATCACTCCATTCCTCACTGGACTCGCCTTCAAACTCATAAAAACCAAGCTCGTAGACAAGTCCAAGGGTCATGCGGGCATGCTGAAGCATATGATCGAAGGAAAGGTACTTGATGTTGTCATCGGTGGTGTGGATGTGGGGGTCAGAGTTCTCAAAAGCAGACTCAATAACAAAAGCGGAGGGATAACCAGCTTTCGAGGCAGAAGCATGGTCGGAGCAAGCATAGCCGCACTTGGTCTCAACCCAGGGGATGGTGCAGTACTACGGCAATATGTTAGGTCAGCATGACAATAATGGAGGTGAGTATTGCTTACCTCCTCAATGACAGTCTTAATAAATGAGGTCAGACCAGGATCGACGTAGTCAGTGATGACGCCAACGCTCTCAGGCTGGTGAGCATCAAGAGTCTTCTGGACAAAACCGGTCATGTCCTGCTGAAGCATAGCCTTGACATCCCGATCAGCAGCCTCGTAGGACTTGAAAATATCTTGTGATCCCAAGAGACCACCCTCTTCCGCACTGAAATTAAGATGTTAGCTCATGTTCCCGGTTAGATCACATCCAGATGCCGGTATTCTTACCTGTACCAGTGAAATTCGATAGTGTTAGGGGCATTACCCTTAACGACTTCCTCGGAGTTCAGGAGGGCACGGAAAACCTCCATGATAGTGACGGTACCACTGCCATCATCATCGGCTCCAGGAGCGGCAAAGATAGAAGGGAAGAAGAGGTTGATGGAGTCCTGGTGAGCACCAATGACAACAGTCTGGTTTGTCTGGCCGGGAATAGTAGCAATGACAGAGTGCTGCTGCCAGTTGTGGGGGAAGCTCTTGGCCGATACAGTGTCTTGTGCGCCAGCATCCTTGATGATGCTGTTCACCTTCTCAAGGACCCAGTCGGAAGACTCACGGCCCGACTCGGATTTGTAGTATCGGGTGTGAAAGCTGGTCAGCTTTTCAAGGTTCTTCTGCATGTTTCCCTTTTCGAGCTTCTTCGCAAGCGGAGTAACTTCGTCCTGCTTGACACATTTCGTGGGGAAGGTCACGGCGGCCCGGGTCTTAGCCTTTGTGCCGAGGCTTCGGGCGTTGGTAATGTCCATGAACTGCTGACCATTCTGCGCGATAGAGGCTGTTAGAACGTCATCAGCAATAAGAGCACTGGGCGGTACATACACGGCGCAGCTCCCACTTCTCCTCCTCGGTGACCCATTGTGTCTTGCCCGGGGCGGTTTCGATCAAGTAGGTCTCATCGGAAGGAGCGAGGACAATGTTGTTGACCTCGGCCTTCTCGATGAATCGCGCCGAGATGGCGGGGACGCAGGCAGCGAGGAGGGAAGCTTGTGAGAACTTCATTATGTTGTGCGACTCAATAAACGGAGTGTGCGATGCAGGTAGATACAATTCACTGGGATGGCGAGGGCTGGCAAGGTTGGACAGTGAAGGTTACAGACGGAAGAGGATCGGAGGGAGCTGCAATCAGCTGCGGCCAGGCACCACTTAAGCTCGCAGGTACATGCGACGGTCTTGTGACACTGTGACGCAACGGACCAAAACAGGCCAATCGGCCCCAGCAACCAGCCTACCGCATGGACCATGGCGCAGGTCCGGGGTGCCTAGACCGGATTGCGGGGCGAGACTGGCACGGGTTTAGCGGGGGCCGGGCCTGTGATAAGACAATCAGGATCAGTAAGCCTACGTGAAATGAGCTAGCTACGGCTCAGAATGCCCCTGTTGGGCCCATCAGCGTGGACAAAGAGACCCTTCAGACAAGTGCTTGCAACTCGTTTGTTCCTATCAGTGTGCCCTTTCCACCACGCATCATCCATACAAAGGCCTCGGAGAGCTAGCCTTGTGCTGATCCAGTATACATGGTCCTGTTCACTTGTTTTTCGCATGTGCTTTGTCTGTATACCATTCTCATTGTCTGGTTTTCCCATAAGAATAGTAATTATTTTAAGGCGGTCAAAGATATATAACAATATTGCTTTCCTGTCATTCATGGTCCATCCTGCCCAAAATAACCCTCCCCTTTTAATGTTTATATATACCGTCGTTGTAAATCCAACCCTCGCAATGTCTCAGCCAATCCGGCAGCCAACGCAATCCATCCGACAAACCCGAGCTAGATCTAAACTCCCAGACGCTCCTCCGTTAATGAGTGGGCTAGACCACCGTGGAGTAGCGATTGATCCCCTCACTCCAGATCCGGCGGTTCTTACTTACTCTGAAGTTCGAGAGAGACTTCAATATCCCGACCCTGCTAACATGGCTCAGCTTCACTTGGCCATCCCGTCCCAGCATATTGGTTCCGACTCAACCTCAACTTTGACCAATCTCAGCACTCCCACAAGTATACACTCTCTCGGCAGGGATACCGAGAACCGGTCAATTCCGGGCAGTCCTGGAAGAAGGCAGAGTTTGACCATACCCGACGAGTCCCAGAGTATTTCGAGTGGCCACCAAACTAGCTCTAATTTGTCCAACTCTCATGAAGTTGCCGAGAGTGACAGCATTCCCGTTGCTCGACACTCCCCTATAGATAAAACCTCCATCATAAACACGGGCAGTCCAAGAACCCCAGCGGAACAACCAGCACCGCTCAACACGAATAGCCCCACTGCCGCTAAGTCTCCCAATGCTAAATCCAACGACTCGAAACCCCCTGGCTCCAGTAATGGTCTAAGTGGAAACTCAAAATCAAGTGACTCGAAAAGGAGCAATTCAATTGAGACCCTACATTGTGGGGTGCCCAATGAGGATAACCAAAATGCTGGAGGGGGACAGAGTAGTGGCTCGACTCCAGGCCTTATTGAAGCAATACCCATCAGCAGTGACTTAAGTGAGTCCAGGCTTGGGCGGGACGGCAACGAAAACAGCATTAGAGAAGTCCAAGTCCAAGAAGACGAAGTGGGCGTCAGCGACGGCGGCGGCTCAGTCAATGGCACTGTCAAAGAAAACACTGGACAAACAATCGTGGCCATCGGCGGCTCCTCAATGGAACCACGTTCAGAAGCAGGGTCCGAGTCCAACCAGGAGATTCATTGCACGCTTGATCCTCAAACTACCCAGGCTGTCCAAAGTGATAGCGGAAGGATTTCATCCAATGAACATTTCCATACCATCAACCTTTTTGCTACTCCAACATACCCCCAAGCTGCGAATTCACGTCCGTCGGGGCCAAGATTTAGTGCTAGATTCAGGCCTAGCTCGAGCGAGAGCCACTCCAATGGCGACGCAGGCAGTGGCAGCCTAGCTGGGGATGAAGACTCCGGTAAGGCATCCGACGATGATGTAAGCAGCATTGGCGTAGATGAAATCTTGCCGCGTAGTAATGATTTACATAATACCCAGAGCCAAAATGAACCTGCTCAGCAACAAAGTAGACCATCAAGTTCATTTCTCAGACTATCCGAGTCAAATGGAAGCAACAATGCCTCGAGTGAGGCGGAGGATGATAGTTCCTCTTCTTCTTCCTCCTCATCAGCAGCAGCTTGCGCTCACGAACCAGCACAGAGGAGAAGATCCGGGGACAGTACAGACCCAGAGCGCCCCCCAGGCGGAGAGCTCTTCTTCTATGACACAAAACGTCGGTCACCTCCACTGCACCCGCAAAAGTCCAGTGCAAGACGGGAAATGACATCGTCACAGGTAAGGGGAAATGTTGGTTTTTGTCTCGTGAATAGAGCCAATGCCGGTATCTCCAACCACAGGCGTCAGTCGTTCTCATTTGCCACCAAAAGGAAGCGAAAGTTTCGCGATTGTGACAACCCAAGACTCCATAAACCTTCAAAGTGGCCACGGCTCAGTCAAGACTGACACGAGCAGTACCGTAAGTTTGGTTCAAATCATTTCGAGGGTCCCCGTTATTGTCCTTCTGGAATTTGCCATACCGAGAGGTAGAGAGGTTGTAAAGAATGCTTCCGCCTCGATAATGAACAACTTGGCGCTTTGATGGACCTAAGGCACGCAGAAAAGAGGTTGATAGAGATGCGGATACGAATATTCCTAGGGAGTCTAGCCTGATAAGCAATTTGGGCTCTTCAAGCGGATACAATGAGAGGGTCGAATTCGTCCTGCCAGGCCGACGGGCTTCGAGAAGAATGGTATGATATAATGGGTTATAGATGGTGTTCGGGGTTTGAGCTTATAATATTAGACTTAGCGATTGTCAAAATATATGCCAATGGGTCCAGCTTACTTTTAGGCCTGACCATCAAGTTCCTTCGCTTCCAAACCCGTATGTATCTTGTTTTCGTGCCAGATGTCGTGGTCGTTTGAGCGTCGATATGCAATTCATCCAGCTCTCCCTCACAAGGCCATTTCGTCGTCGCTGTCGTCCTCTCCACCTTCTCTACCACCTCTTGCTTCATCTTCACGGCGCTTAGCTTCGATACTTGCGCCAACTTTTCTAACGCCGTCAACAACACTTGTCACGAATCCCCGGCTCTCGGCAAGCTCCATTGCACCAACACCTCGCAAGCTCATGACGCCGTCAACACCCTTCTCCAACTCTGCCGTACTTGAGCGCATCTTGGCAGCTCTGACCTCCTGTAGGTCACGTAGCAGCGATCGTACTTCAGCCGAGTTGGGGACATCATCCGCTGCATGTGCAAGGAGCATCTCCGCGAGTTCAAACCAATGGTATGGAAGGGCTCCCGAAGGCGCGTCCGCAGTACAAGACGGTAGAAACGGTGGTGAAAGGACCAAATCTTCATCTGCAGAGTTTATTCTTCGAGCGTTTCCTTGGCTATCGGCTCGCACGGGAGGTGGTGGCGGTGGAGCCCATCCCTGGGTATCAATCTTCGTCTCGTGGTGGATGATTTCGCGTAACGAGTCGGGATATAGCCACGGCGGGGCGAGGATGCTTGCCCTGCGCTGTTTCTTGAGGAGTAGTGCAAGCCATAAAGGCAAATTACTTCGGTGTGGGGGACGGAGCATCGGTGTTGAACCCTGGGTGGTTTATTAGAAGACGTGGGAAGACAGCAGCATCACGCGCCAGGACGCGCTCACCGAAAGAAGGCCAATGCTGTCGAGTCGCTGGCGGGGAACGACGGTAACAAGCTCCATCTCACAGAGGAAGGAGACTTCCGAGGGCACCAGCCCCAAGGGAAGAGGTAGCGCCATTGAGGAGTTGTGTGTTTTTGCGGTCAACGTGGATCACGGTTTTGCGGTTCGCTGTTGGAGGTTGTGTCCGCTTGCCCCTCCTCAGGTGGACGACCGCCTTGTTACCCCACTGAGCTGGAAGTGACTTTAGCAACCATCATGACCACCATTTCAAACAAAGAACACACCAAACGAAGCATGCAATTTAATCAATCCTACCTTAAGAAAATAAGGCTATTTAAATTTTCTTAAATACGAGGTTCAAATCATTATTTTAATGCGTAGGTATATGAAAATACAAGGTAGCTCCCACCCCCGCGCCCAAGGCAATACTAAACCTTCCAATGGAACGAAGCAAACCCTTGGTTCCTGTGAGACCGTCGCCAAACAACGAGTATCAACAGATGCTAAATCAATGTTCTGATTTATGCCTCGCCGTCTTCATAGCGTAGTTATATTTGCATTTGTATAGCTGTTGCGAAACTAGAATGATCATCCATTAATAAAATTCTTTACTATGTAGATAATAGCTCCGAAATGCCGACTTGCCCACTTTCCCATACCATGTTCGCTGTTATGCACTTTTAGTCCTCCGAGGTATCCATACTTGCAGATATCCTTGTATGTGATGGATTTAACTCGAGGTTTAGGACTTATATGTAGCATCCGGTCCGGGTTAGAGATGGGTTATCTTAACATAGCTGCAGAACTTGGCTTTTTTTATCTTTATCTCTTCGAATTCCCTTGTGAATGAATCTCAAGAGTTCACAATCAACTAAGATTTTGATGCCTCAATGCCATTCTGAACATCAGCCAACCACACTTTCGAGCACCGTTAGCACCTTTGTTAACTTCTTGGGTCCCCGCTAATGGACGACAATTGGAATGATGGCAGGTGGGGGCGGGGCACAGTTGTCACTCGAAGGGCGGCAATTGATGAGTGGCTAGGCACTAATTGACTATTAACAACAAAGGAAATTCTCTCAAGAGGATCAAACTCAAGGTGTTCTTCAATAAGCGGACAATTTCAATCCCAAAGAAACTTGACGTTTGATTACTTTCTCCTATTATCCGTTCTTTCACCATTTCAGCTACAATCATCATGGCCTCTCACGATAACTTGCCAGCGGTCTCTTCGCCCTCCATCATTCTCACTCAACCTACAGAGGCCGAACGCCAACGAATCTGGGAAGGCAATCATTATCTTTGGGGTTCTGCACTTCCTATGAATGAATACCTCCGTCGTGAAACTAGCTTTCTCGGCTTGCCTCTTTCCGGCAACGGAGGCATGGTATCCTGGATTCTCACCGATGGCAACCAAGCACCAGACAACCGGCCCATCCTCTCCAGCTTCGAAAGCTACAGGAAGAAAGCTCTCATTGCCGACAAGGATGGTTCAATCAAGGAAGTGACATCTTATGGTGTTGCTAGCGTCTTTACCTTTCCCGAGTGCCGAGGAAAGGGCTACGCGCGCAAAATGATGGCACTCTTTGCCGAACACCTGCGTGCCATTGAGGAAAAGAAGAACGGGGAGGCAGCTTTTTCTGTCCTTTGGTCAGATGTCGGGAAGACTTTCTACCACACCGTCGGCTGGAAGCCTTTCGAGAGTACTTGGCTTGAGTTTCCCATCGCAAATTCCTCGATTCAACCAGATGGTAATCTCGATATCATCAATTATGACGACCTTCCCGCACTGACGGCAAAGGACGAGCAACTTCTGCGCAAACAAATCTCGGGGCCTTCTTCAAAAACCCGTGCTGTTGTCTTACCAGACCTAGACACTCTCCAATGGCATCTCCTGCGTGAAGAGTTCATGTGCGAAAACATCTTCTCCAAAAAGCCTACCATCAGGGGCGCCATCTACACCCCCCCTAACCGCCCTGACTCCCGAATTTGGGCCATCTGGACTCGCTCTTTCTATGGTGGAAAAGCAAAGCCAGAGAAAAACACTTTGTATTTCGTGCGTTTCAGGGTTGAAGATGAAACAATCTCCGATGAAGAGCTAGCCAAGGGAATCAAGGCTATTGTAAGCATCGCACAAAAGGAAGCACCTGAGTGGCTGTGTGCCAAAGCCGAAATCTGGAACCCTAGTGAAAGAGTGAGGAAGATAGCGGAGGGGATCACGGAGCTAGGGGCCAAGTTCAAGGTCAGAGAGGACAACAACATCGCCAGTCTTCAGTGGTTCGGAGCAGGCTCCGTAGACGATGTTGAGTGGGTTGCCAACGAAAAGTTTGCGTGGTGCTAATATAGCACGCGGAACATATCAGGAGCGCCAATATATGGGAGGGCAGATCATGGATAGTTCTATTCATACATCTATACCCTTCGACCTAGCTGCTTTTTTGTATCTTGTTTCCCCGGGAATCACACTCCTTTCTCAATCCCCTGTCATAGACGCATAGGTCGTAACCAATCACACATGAGTATCATAAACATTCCAGGCCAACTCCTCTTGCTCCTCACCAAAAATCACCCCTCATTTCATGCCCTCTAGTAGCTTCGTCCAAACATGGTCCACTTATCCGCATGGCGCTCACACTCGGGGTTGAGACACTTGGTCTCACCAGCGACAATTCCCTCGGGCTGCTCAAAGGGAACGCACAGACTCTTCATGCCCATAGTTGCGGCCTTTTGGCCCTCGGGAACATCAGGCTGCTCGTCGGTGCGAGTGGTGAGCTCCTTGATACGGTCCTCACACTTAGGGTCACCGCAGAAGGGGATGAGAACAACGTTCTTGTTGTCAAGAGCAGGGAGAACCTCGTCCCAGTTGGTGATCTGGATACGGTGCTCACGGAAAGCCTTGTCGGCCTTGTTGTACATGTCGCTCTGGATCGTCTCCAGGAGTTCTGGGATCTTGGTAGCAATATCCGCCAGGGGGATTTCGCCCTTCTCGCCAGTGTCTCGTCGAGCGAAGGCGACGACCTCCTTGGCCGCATCCTTAGGGCCAAACTCGAGTCGCAGAGGAACACCTCGGAGCTCCCAGTCGTTGAACTTCCAGGCAGGGGTGTATCCCTCACGCCAGTCAGAGTCGACACGCACTCCGGCCTTCTTAAGAGTAGATCGGATCTCATCAACCTGTTCCTCGTGCTTCTTGCGGTCCTCAGGGGTCGTGTTCTTGTTGATACCGACAGGGATGATGATAGTCTGAGTCTTGGCGACACGGGGAGGCAGAACAAGACCCTTGTCGTCTCCGTGAATCATAACCATGACACCGATGACACGAGTCGAGAGACCCCAAGAGTTCTGCCAGACGTTGATGTGGGAACCCTTGTTAGCGGGGTCCTCGACAGTGATGTCGAACATCTTGCTGAAGTTTTGGCCCAGAGCGTGAGAAGTGGCACCCTGAATACCTCGGCCGTTGGAAGGGATGTAACCCTCGACAGTGGTTGTGTAGTATCCACCAGCGAATTTCTCATTTTCAGTCTTGCGGCCTCGAACGACAGGAACAGCGAGAAGTTGCTCGTAAACACCGGCGTAGAGTTCAAGAATCTCCAGAACTTCCTTTCCGGCAAGCTCCTCAGTCAGGTGGGCAGTGTGGCCCTCCTGCCAGAGAAACTCTCGAGTTCGGAGAAAAGGAGTAGTTTGCTTGGCCTCCCAACGCACGACGGAATTCCACTGATTCAGACGGAAGGGAAGATCTCGGTGGCTGCGAATCCACTTGCTGTAGTAGGGGTACATGACGGCTTCGGAGGTGGGACGAACAGCGACGGGAACTTCGAGGTCTTTGTCACCACTAAAAGGTTGTCAGAGAATGCGCAGAAAAAGTATATGTGAGGGTACTTACGCCTTGGTAACCCAAGCAAGCTCGGGGGCAAAGCCTTCGACGTGGTCCTTCTCCTTCTCAAGTGACTTGCTAGACAAGAAGATGGGGAAGTTGGTCTCCTCTACGCCCATCTCCTCAATATGCGCCTGGAACCATTTGCGGATCTCATTCCAAATGTGCATGGACAGGGGACGAAGAATGAAGAAACCAGAGATTTCCTGGTAGTACTCGACCATCTCGGCCTTGAGAACAACCTCCTGGTACCATTGTGGGAAGTTTTCGGCTTTAGAAACAGTAATACCGATAATGTCGTCGGTCTTCTTGTCGGACTTCTTGCCACCGACAACGGGAAGGCTGGCCTGCTTGGCAGCCTTTGCAGCCTTCTCGGCGGCGAGACGAGCCTGCTTCTCGGCCTTCTTCAAGGCGCTCTTTGATGGCTCGGCGGGGGCGTTCTCGGACATTGTAGCGCAATCGGAGTGAAATTCGGCTGTAGTCGAAGAAAGAAGAAACAAGGCTATTGCAGTAGCCTATGAAACTTTTGGAAGAAGCAGATGTCGCAAGGGAAAAAAAGAAGAAGAAGAAGAAGAAGAAGAAGGGTGGGATATCCAGTGAAGTGGAAGAAAGATATGAGTCGACGCGGAGTCACTCCCGATTGTGCAGTGCCCCGCTATCTCAAGGGAGTGCGTGCCTGTGTCTTGGGGGCAGGAAGGAGGGGCACTGGTGCCAATCGCCAAAGTCTGGGAAATTTTCCAGCCCAATTTTGACGCCTAGCCAATGGCGGGGCACATGGGGAAGAGCCCTGCTGCACAAGTTATTCCCAGCTTGCTGTGTCGCGCTGTGGCCCGTGCAGTGGTCCGGGCGCTGCCTTCCGCTGACAGGTGCTCAATGGAAGGTACTGGAGCGAAGTACCTCCTCACTACCGCCACAGGGATTTCGAGAGGCAGCACCCCTGGTTGCCCATCAATCGGGAGCCCCCCCGGCGCCGGAACAACGCACCCCTCCGACAAAAAAGTCGAGGGGCACCAACCACACCCGCAACAGAGGAGCTTCACAGCTTCTGGAGCCTGGCAGAATTTCCAGACGCTTCGCACTCCGCTCCCCAAACGTTGACGCAGCCGCCATTCCACGTCAACGCCCCAAACAGCTGCAACCATGGCTTCCATGTTCGAGCAGCCTCGAAATGGCACTCTTTTCCTCGGTGGCCAGAAAATCTCTGGTTCAGATATCCGCGACCAGAATGGTACGTCTCTCTCCATGTTAGGGGGCATGTGGGGGGGCATGATGGCAGCGGTGATGATCAAGATGCTGACCGACTTGTGCTATAGTCCTCGCTACCCAGGCCATCGCAAACGTCGTGAAGAGCTCCTTCGGTCCCAGCGGTCTCGATAAGATGATGGTGGACGAGATCGGTGTAAGCTACTCCCGTTTGGTCCCCGACATGTTGATATCCCCTTCTCACACTGCAGCTAGGATGTGACTGTCACCAACGATGGTGCTACGATCCTCAGTCTCCTCGACGTCGAACACCCCGCCGGAAAGATTCTCGTCGATCTCGCCCACCAGCAGGACAAGGAAGTCGGCGACGGTACCACCTCTGTTGTTCTCATCGCCGCTGAGCTGTTGCGTCGAGGCAACGACCTGATGAAGAACCGTATACACCCCACCACCATCATTACTGGCTACCGACTTGCCCTGCGAGAGGCCGTCAAGTATCTGAACGAGAACGTCAGCATCAAGGTCGAAAACCTCGGTCGAGAGTCCCTCATCAACATTGCCAAGACCTCCATGTCCAGCAAAATTATTGGTGCCGATTCCGACTTTTTTGCCAACATGGTTGTTGATGCCATGCAGGCCGTCAAGACCACCAACAACCGAAATGAGGTGAAGTACCCCGTGAAAGCCGTCAACATTCTCAAGGCCCACGGAAAGAGCACTCTCGAGTCCATCCTGGTCAAGGGCTATGCTTTGAACTGCACCGTCGCCTCGCAGGCCATGCCTACCCGCATCCAGGACGCCAAGATTGCTGTGTTGGACATGAACCTCCAGAAGGAACGTATGAAGCTTGGTGTCCAGATTACCGTCGACGACCCCCAGCAGCTTGAGCAGATTCGAGCACGCGAGTCTGGCATGATCCTTGAGAGGGTAGACATGATTCTGAAGGCGGGAGCCAATGTTGTCCTCACCACAAAGGGTATTGACGACCTGGTATTGAAGGCCTTTGTTGAAAAGGGTGCCATGGGTGTGAGAAGGTGCAAGAAGGAGGATCTCCGACGAATTGCCAAGGCTACCGGTGCTACTCTGCTAAGCACTCTATCTGATCTGAACGGTGACGAGAAGTTCGACCCCTCATACCTGGGACATGCCGAGGAAGTTGTTCAGGAGCGCATCTCTGACGATGAGTGCATCTTGATCAAGGGCACCAAGTCTCATTCTTCAGCTTCCTGCATCCTCCGAGGCCCCAACGACTTCACTCTTGACGAGATGGAGCGCTCTGTGCACGACTCGCTCTGTGCTGTTAAGCGAACCCTTGAGAGTGGCAGCATCGTCCCTGGAGGTGGTGCTGTGGAGACTGCCCTTCACATCTTCCTTGAAGAGTTTGCTAGCACGGTCAGCTCCCGAGAGCAGCTGGCTATTGGCGAGTTCGCTCAATCCCTCCTTGTTATTCCCAAGACCCTTGCCGTGAACGCTGCCAAGGACGCCGCAGAGCTCGTCGCCCAGCTGCGATCAAGGCACGCCATGTCACAACGTATTCAGGAGGGAGACGGAAACGAGGACGAAAAGACCATTGCCAAGAAGAAGGGCTACAAGAACTACGGTCTAGATCTCTCTCGTGGCAAGGTTGTTGACGAGGTGAAGATTGGTGTGCTAGAGCCCAGCATTAGCAAGATCCGACAACTCAAGAGTGCTGTGGAGGCTTGCATCAGCATCATGCGTATTGATACCCTGATCAAGTTGGATCCCGAACAGCAGGCAGAAGATGATGGTCATGGCCACTGATGAATTGTAATGGGTTGGACTGCCAGGGTATAGAGTTAAAAAAGACAAAAGCTGGACTGTCCATCTTACTTTGTATCCAATGTTTTCAAGTTCTGTGATGGTTTTGTAACGAATCATATCCCATGGTATATTTCTTTATTAGCATATAGACATATTTGGCAGTCCTAACGTTCAAGCGACGTTTGGTCCCGCATTTCTGTTTGCAATCTTCACAGTGGCAAGAATGACGCATCTTGATTTGACCAAAATTAATGAACTGTGTGCCTTGTTCACCGCTTTCTAGATATGCTGTCTCGGTACTTAAACACAGGCTAACCAGCCCAGGTTCCCGGGAATACGGGAGGGATGGGGAATCTCGAAATGCCGAAAACCTTGCCATGAACGGAACAGGATCCAAGGCGAGCCAAAGCTTCAAGGCACAAATGGGAAAAATATCAATTAGCCAGCTTCTCTCACGTGGGATACATGGATCCACGCCACACCCCTCCTTTTGACCCATCAAGTGAACTTTCCTAGGACGTTTTATTTTTATACAATGGACCGTGGCCACGTCTAAGAAACAATAGGTGCGCCCACCGGGGCAAGTGTCTTCCCCTGCCAGTCTATGCTTCCTCCATCGCAAGAAATGTTTCCCCTTAATATTCTTACACCCGTGACCTGTTTAACCGACAACCAGCTTGCCGTCCTCGGGGAAATCGTACTCGGGGATCTCGAGGTTGAGGGGAGCGGGTCCCTTTCTTATCCGGCCGGAGATATCGTAGTGAGAACCGTGGCAAGGGCAGAACCAACCACCGTAGTCACCGGCCTCGCCGATGGGGACACAACCAAGGTGGGTGCAGACACCTAAAGGAACCGATGTTAGTCTCAAGGAATAGGCAGACGCATCTAAACCACCGCCAAGGGAACGAGTGCAAAAAGCGCCGTGGATTGTGGAATAACGCACCAAGCATGACAAGCCACTCGGGGTTCTTGACACGGTCGTCATCGGCCTCGGGGTGTCGGAGAGATGAAATGTTGACCTTGTTGGCGGCGTCGATCTCATCCTGGGTTCGGTGTCGGATGAAGACGGGCTTGCCTCGCCACTTGATAATGACCTGCGTTTTCTTAGCACCGCTGTTTTGATGCTGAGACTTGCCTCATGACAACTCACGTTCTTGCCCTCAGGGATAGAGCTGAGATCAACCTCAACCTTGGCCATGGCCAAAACGTCGGCAGAGGCGGACATGTTCACCAGGAACTCTGCGAATCCATCGTCAGCACCGTCAATTGACACATTCCAGTGGATTGAGTGCCATCGGAAGCTTCAATTGCAGCTCAATGGCAACACATCCATCCAAAACCATATCCACCCACCTTGCACAGTGCTCTTGGCACCAGCGGCACTGACGGCACCGAGAGCGCCAACCATGAAGTAGGAGAACAGCTTGTTCTTGTTCTCGCCATTCTTGGAGACGTAGGCACCGAAGTCGGGGATCTGGCTGCCCTTGGTCTCACCCTTGAAGGGGCTCGAGTAGGCAGAGGCCGTCGCGCTGCCGGGGCGCATGGCGGTGGTGCTGAGGGCGCGCACGGCGGGGACGGCCGGCTTGGCTGCCGAGCGCAGGCATAGGCGGGAAGCGGTCGCGAGAGTCGCCATCGTGAGGGTCGGGATGGTGGCGTTGGCGGGAAGAGGGTCGTCGAAGGGAAGGTTGAGGTCTTTTCCTTGGTGGATATCGGCTGATGATGCTTTGCCGAAAGTTTTGGGCGAAAAGTGCGGCCTGAGGCTGCAAATCAGCTTCGAGCTCGGAAATTGGTGGGCCATGATTGGCCCGGTGGATTTCGGGTGGGGCTTCCGAAGTCTTCCGGATATCTGGGGCCCTCACAAGACTTGCCACGGATGAACCATAATACTCCAGCAAGATGTCAACAAGTCGAAAAAATACAAATCATATGGCTCTTTATTCTCTCATTACATCATTTTACTTATCCCACGGTCTTCTATGTCTTCATCACCACAAGGGATGGCTCAATTGAGTCTTGGAGATGCCCCGGTCAAGTCATCAATTCTGACCAATCGCCGTCGACCCTTTCGTCCTTTACGTCTAATCCTTCGGCGAGTGGATGCCAGCCAACATCCAGGACAGGATCCGTGCAACATGCCCAAATAATCGTCGACTGAATGAGTGGACGTCTTATTCAGCCTTAATGCATCCTTCTCAACTCCTCGATCATGTTTCGCATGTCTTCGACAGTAGGCCCAAGGCCCTCGCATACTAACTCTTGCTTCCCTTCATCCATGTCCAAGAACCTCTCCACCATCTCGCCATCGATAAATCGATAGGGGCCTTCAGCTTCCCGAACTTCATTCCGGAATGAGCGCCATGCCTTGAAATCGATGTTGCCAGGCGTTTCGATGTATTCCTCAAGTCTGGATTGGAATGTCATCAGCAGATCCTGGTAGTGCGGTGAAATGTCTCCGTATAAGTAAACAGCTCCTTCAGTCTATTTTCCGTGTCAGTCGGGGAGCGGCATGTTTGAGTCACGTTTGCCCACTTACAGTTCCCAAAAATGCTCTCGGTGAAACAATCGGATTTTCACTTTCCGGAACATGGAGTCTGCGAATTCGGTTGACCTGTTCGCCAAGGTTGATCTCGCTCGTAACCTCCAGCCGGCAGCGATCTTCTTCTGTTGGCGCATCTGCGTTTCGCTGCAGAACAATAAGGTTGCCTTGCGCATCCGCCTCAAGCCATCTCTCACCTTCAAGAGAACAGATTGAGGTTGCCCATGCTGGTTCAAAGTGTCTTGCGATCTCTTCTAGCTTCGCTTTATTTCCGTCTTGCGGTGGAGTGAATTCAACCAATGATAGAGATTGCACCAAATCGACCACGCCTATTATGTTGTCTGAAATATCGAGACTTACCGGAACCGCTGCTGGTCGGTATGATGCAAGCTTTTGTAACGAGCCCGAGCTACTCGTTTCCTCGACAAACTTGTAGACGACGACTGTCTTGGAAAGGCCAGCGACGATATGATCGTCGATCACCCCTAAGCAACGACATGGCCCCTTTAAGTTGTGCGACAAGATCTGGTATACTTGCCGGTGTTCATCGACACCAAGCACCAGGATGCGTCCCTTGGTATCGCCCGTTTTTTGAACCTGGTCATCATTAACGAAGCTTGTTCCGACTATGAACCGCTCGGCGAGGTTCCCAGTAGAGTCTGGCAACTCAGCACTAATCACACACTCCACCATTTCCAAGGTATTTGATGCATCTAGCAGGAATGGCGACCCTAGCTCCTGAAAGATGATTTCGTCAACCAGCTTGAATGTGCTTGTGACGACCTCCTCGTTTTCAACCAATTCTTTCTTAATGCAACCCAGACCAAAGGCCTTGAGGCTAGCAGAATAAGCAACTCTTCTAACAGTTTCATGCACAGCCAATGCTTTCACGTGTGTGAGCCGTTCCTTGTCCACGTGGCAGATCTTAACATGGTCATCTGTGGAAAGGACAATGGAGTCAGGGAAAGCGTGCGAGTCAAAGGGAGCGACGAATGTAGCATTGTCAGCAGTTGTGGCGGAGTAGATGATCCGACCTTCAGAGCTATAAATGAGACTGGCATGCTCGGTCGTTGCAAACACGTTGCATGTGCCGTCTTGCTGCGGCAAAATGTGCAATCGAGCCGGGCTACTTCCGAGCGTGACACTCTTACGACCAGTCACGGCAAAGCCTTTCGTAGAAACATTGAAGGCGACGACGTTTCCATCGTCCATTGCAATCAACAGCGTGGGGCCAGACACGTCTGGCGGGTGTAGTTGGACAAGTGCAATGTCTCTTGGGACAGTGGCACTATCCTCTGTCTGCCGTAGCGACTCTCCATGGATTGAGTTTAATGTTGTCATATCAATTAATGAGATGCGGCCTGATGACCACCAACCAACCACTCCCAAGTCCGGAGGATCTCGTGCCGCATGGATGCAGGATATTTGATCCGATTCTCCTGATGACAGGGTATGAGATTCTTGGGAGTGGGCGGCAAGATTCTGTAACAAGTTCAAGCACACGAGAGTGGTGCCTTCAACTGATAGTAATGCCCACTTGCTATTTGCAGAAGCTCTCGTGATGCATTTTCCATCAGGGGCATCCCATCGATTCAAGACGAACCCGCTCTCAGGATCAAGCAACAAGACGGTCTTGGGCGTGATTTGCAGCACCTGCCCATTAGGCAAGTTTGTAGCCAACAGAGTCTCTGCATCTTGGATCATGCCTTGGAAAGAGTACACCTCTTCAATACCCCCTTCCGTGTCAAAGCTGAATATTCTGGTTTCCGCCACTGATGAGATGACCAAGGTGTCCAGGAGATCAGAAGCGCAAGACCGCAATGTGAACAGGCCTCTTGTGCCACTTAGTTCGTCCAAAATTCCTCCATCCTCGAGCCCTACACCGCTCCGAATGCTTCGAAGACTTCCGTCACGGTATGCACCACAGCCCGCTACAATCCGGGACTGCCCGGAGGAAAATGCGTTTCCAGATTGAGTATCCCCCTCTCTATTGCCCATATCCATGATAGAAAAGTCCATAATCGGGGCATTATTAGAGACTGATTTGATAAGCATCAATGAGTTGGATGCAGTGTCGACTTGGAACAGCTGCGAGTCACCGTGGTGTGAAGCTAAAAAGAGGATGTCATTGCCCATGTATACTAGACTCGATGCTCTTGATGTGATCGCAATGGAGTTTTCGGACTTCATGGGTGATATCGTCATCCCTGTCACCACAACGCCGGTTGACTCGACCGTCGTCTCGATCGTTAAGAGATCGAGACGGCCATAATCGTCCGCCAGGAAGTAATGGGTGCCATCATACGCGGCCCATGCGACGAATATCTTGGGTTCGCTAAGTCCGGAAGACACACTTGTGTATGTCAAACTGTCAAAGTAGGTCAAGAGTGTCTCTCCAACAACGAGAAGACCGCCTAAATGAGCTTTGGCCCCTTCGTTATTTCGCACATGATAACGCTTCTCCTCGTCGACGGGGACAGGGATCAATATGGAGGCGTAGGGGTCGGGAAGAACAATGTCGAGCTCACGATCCCTATGCGGATCAAATTTGGAAACCTCGCCACCCTTGTCGTCCCTGGTGAGCCTGTAGATGGCAACTCGAGATTCCTCTTGATCTAACTGAGCTTTATAGAGAAAAGCAATTCTCGGGTGGCCTGTGCGGCTATGGATAAATGTGCTGGCCTTCATCCAGAGCTCTGTCAGACGTACTTGGTCAAGCGCCTCAAGCCTTGTCGTGGATCCTTTGCGTGTCGGTAGTCGAAAAACATTCAGCACCCCCTCCCATAGGTGCATAGCTAAGAAACGCCCTGTAGGATCAACTAAGCATTTGTTTTGGCTCTGGGAGTGTCGCATATAGGGCTCTGAGCTGTCTTCAATCACACGGTCAACTGTGTCAAGCTGGTTGGTCTCTGGGTTCCAAGAAACGTTGAAGTATTGCAATCGATCGGTGCCGATGAAGAGGATGTCTGTCTCGGAACCCTTGGGCTGCAGGCGCTGCAACATGGATATCGTGCCGTGAATGAGCTTCGTGTGAAGGCAGTCGAGACCATCGTCGGTCAAACGCCATACTTCGAGGCGGTTCGCCTTGCTGTCGAGTTCCGTCAGTATTTCATTTCGACATGGCTGATAGGCGGGCTTACGCGACGATGAGATCTTCGATATCGGGGGCGAGAAGCTTGGCCCGGAGCGCATGCCGAATGCTAGTTGCTCTGTGGATGGGCGCAACGTATGCCATGATGCTTCATCTGGCAACAGGGCGTTGACAGGGAGAGGAGGTGGAGGTTTGGTGAGGGTCGGTTCTCGGATAGCTCCATGGAGGGACTCGATCTTAAGGTACTCTCGACGTAATGATGCCGGAGTTAGGACGGAGCTCAGCGGAAACAGCGGGGCTGTTGGCGCTAAATTACCCCGAGTCATCCGCTATCAATGTTTATGTCCAGGGCCTGTTGGCGGGGTATTACAGGCATGCATGTGGCAGAAAACAGGGCGCACTAGACCGTACGTTCAGAAAGGAGCCTACAGTTGCTATACAAATAACTGTTATACACATCTCAAGGGGCTAAAAAAGAAGATATATGGGTGTCTGTATTTTCCATGAATACATGTTCTTTATTGTCCTGGGATTTCCAGAGAAATTGCTACGCATTTTCATCAGACAGCTCGGGTTAACCTATACTTGCAAAGATTTGCACACTATCAACTCAAATTAATCATTTGAAGTCTCCGTTTGCCACCTTGTTTGTGGATTTCTCCAGTCTCATGTCAATAAGGTCAGTAGCCGTAACAATATCTGTAATGTAACAGTTTCGAGCTGCGGGAAGGTCACGAGATCAATAATCGATGCATGCATATCTAATCTGGTAGCGAATGTATGCGCACATGGAGAAGCATGGAAGGCACAACGCGGTGCGATTGGTCCTAATTTCAAGCAAACATCCTGCCTTAGGATCAGCCATGGATTCAAATCTTCCATTGCCCGAACATCCATTCACTTCTTTAAATTATTCCATGACTCTCATTAGCCCCGGACATGGGTGATTCAAACGACCATATCCAAAAAGGCGAGAGCGCTGCTGATTATGCCCAAGCGCATGCATGCTTCCATCATCACCATGGTGTCCCATTTTGCTTTAAAGATCAAGCGAAACACTTCCGAAAGACGATCTTACGAAGAGAATTTCCCTTAACACACCAACCTGGCCTCATCGCCGCCCCGCTGCCTTCTGCGCATGTCAATATAGATTTTGAGGACGAGGGGGCTCAAAGTTTGGAAATACAAAATTTGGCATGCGTAGAACCGATCGACTCACCCCAGCCTATAATTGTCGATGATCTAAAACCCCTAGGCCACTTACGGCTCTCCTCCGAACCCCCAGATTTAGAATACGATTTGAAGAAAGATTTCCACCAGCATTTGAACAACATCTCGTGCAAAGGGACATGTAATGTTTTATACGAATGGCTACCATTGAGTTCAGTTAATGATGAAAATGATGAAGGCATACTATTCCCCTTCGCTTCATCAAGGTGGCAGCAGCTATCGTTGAGGGAACTTGATCGAGAGAAAGCGGAGGTGCCCGACAAGGCCAAGAAATTGCTCAGGGATCTTAATGGCCTCCAAAACTCCCCCGACTACTTGAGTCTGGGGGAGCAGGACCTCGGACTACACCAAGTAGATATTTGTTTCCTTTCAAAGAATCTCGACTAACAGATTATAGTTGGCGAGATGTGAAATCGACCCAGTCTCACCTCCAATTACTCCGCCATTGAGTACCGACAGCCCGTTTTTACCCAGCCCGCACGTTACCACCATCAACTTGACATCTGAGCCAGGTAGCCCCGAGAAACATTCTTTTGAGAGATTACAACAAAATGTACAAAACGGTACTATTGATTCTGACCCTGTTGTTCCTTCTATCCCAACAAATTCTCCCATGGAGGACGTCGTTCGAGACTTGATATCTCCGCAGTGTAGCAATACTGACTTTAAAGTTGGCGTTCCTTTGGTAATTTCCAGCCCAGGCGAATCGGAAACCTGCAACTCCCTTCCCGCAGTGCTGGAGCAAGTGAAGGACACGCCAATTGGGTCCGACACTCATCCAACAGAGCCCGTGGCCTTTTTTGATAAGGCCATGGATACAGTATTAAAGTCTTGTCATGACCGCGCAACGCAGTGTGCTGAAAGTGAGCGGTTAAAAGCATCAGAATCGCTTTTGAGAATGGAGATACCCCATCTTGACTTCGACATCCCGGTTCCAGATTGGCACAGTCACTTGATGAACCCAAGAGTTCAGTTTAGGTGGATGAAGGCAGCACTAGGACCAGCCTATTCTTTAAACCCGGTTAACACACATGTCCAACTCGGTGCAAGCCTGAAATGGATGCCAATACCGCATGGAAGTGGTTGCGCATTGCTCAAAGAAGTCTTAGATTCACTTACACTAGGGAGTCGACAGTATCTTGTCCTCGATACACCTTCTCTTTGCAGTGATAGCTACATCTCACACCCTCAAGAGCTTTCAATTCTTAACTTCTGCGATGAAGATATCGAATCCGACACACCTTCCAGGGATGGTGATATTAGCTTGGCACGCGACGGAGGAATGCATAGAGTTGGTGATTCTCCCATGCCCTGTAAACAAAGCTTATTGGGCGGTATTTCCAAATCTCCGCTCCCTTCTGATTCGCGCACAACAAAGAGAAAGACTGCACATGGTCCAGACAGCCTCCTGCCATTGTCGACCGACTCCAGTGCCACATCGAAGTTGATATCAAGTTTTCTTCAGCTTCAGTGTCCAAAAAAACTAAAAACTCAGAAAGAGTTGCCTCAGAAGGGAGAACTGAGGGGCCAGAAAGCGCAAAGCCCTCCATCTTTAATCCATCCCCCACATCGTCAAACCAATGTCAATCTACTTAGTGCTCCAATTCCAAACTTCAAAGCTCCACCAGTGGAGTACAAGTTGATTGTTTCGACTAATCTAAATCGAAAGGTTTTGTCACAAATCGAACAGGCATGGCCACAGTTAGAGCTTGTTGATAAAGATTTCTCGCAATACGAGGAGGCGATGTGGTCGCTCAGCTCAGAGTTGCGCAAACAAGCAATCTCCCCACTTTCATTTGAAGCAGACATTTCTGTTTCGCCAGGTGTGGGAATCCTTCTTACATCTTTACTCAAGGCGAAGCAGAAGGCACTTCCAGGGTCAAACGTTGCCACGCCACTCCGCCAAAGAGTTGAACGTGTGAGTGAAAAGTACGAGTCCTTGTTTATCCTCGTGTCCGTTGCAAATCCCCTGGGAGAATACGTGAGCGATATGAGTGAATCTGACAAGGGCGCTTACTCTGATTTTGTCCAATTCACATCCTCTCTTCAGAGGGCTGTGATGGTGCAGCTCGTGCAAGGGGCCGAAAAAACGCTAGGTGAATGGGCCCTGGAGATCATGGTGCGGTTTGCTTCGCCTTGTTCCGGCTTCGAGAAGCTGGTTACACCAAAGGATACGACGTGGGGTTTATTTTTACGGCGGGCGGGAATGAACATTTTCGCATCTCAAGTGCTTGAGACACTGCTAGCAACGGAATATGGTGAGTCAGGAATGAATCGCTTCTTGGCCATGTCCGTGGAAGAGAGGGTCTTGAAGTATGGCCAGGCGTTGGGAGGAAACAGGGTTCTTAGATCAGTATCCAGTGCGCTGAGCAAAGAATTGGCGTGAATATGTTGGCTGGCACGGCTCGGCATTGCAAACACGGCTATGCACGATTGTTGTTGGCAAACGCCTGCCCCTGAAATCACAGCCTGGTTTGACCTTCCGCCCAACGCCTCCAAAGTGCAAATAATGAGTGCTTTTTATATTTGTCTCGCCTGGTCCGCTTCCTTTCTTGTATTTCCCCTCTTCCATCCAACGTACACTTGCATACACAATGGCGACCTCACTGGGACCCATTCCGAGCTCCTTGTACGACGAGAAGGGAGTCCGCGAGAGGTGTACCCAGCTCTATCGTTTCGACTTCGAAATCGGACGCAACTGTCGCGATCAGCTCAAAAGGCTTGCGGAGACTCCTCACACCACAGAGTACGCCTACACATGGGGCTTTATTTTCTATCGCACCGTTTACTCCCCAGAGTTGAATGATGCATATAAAGCTGCACTCGACCGCCTTTATTTATATCTTGAATATATCATCTTTTCTGACGTCAAACCTTATGGCAGCTCTATCCCAAGACCTTTGGACCCAGCTCCGAACCAAGAGCTCTTGAAGCGCTACAAAAACCAAATTATCGAAGATGCGGACCTTCTTGATGGCGCGGGAACAGACAAAGTCGGACGGTTGTTCGCGAAATGGGTCGACTTTCAACTGGGCACCGACGCAAACAATGCCGCCGCTCAAAACCCACGGTTCCAGGTCTGTCTTATGATCGACCAAGAGGTGGTTGACGATGTTTTACGCCTCCCCGAGGACCCTTCTACTCTCACCAATGATAAATTTTACCGTGCCATCAAAGCAGTGGCCCCAAACCGCGGGGAGGGTGCTAGCCAGTGGCTCCGTGTTGCCATCATCCGACTGCCGACCTTTTGGTTCAGGCTTATGGATATGCCTTTGTCCGAGATCGAGGAGTCGGTGCCGGAAGGGCACGTCAATAGCTGGGTGGGAATGAAGCTCTCTTGAAGGTGCCAGTCATGCACTGATGTGGAATTTCGCATCACATCGATGATGCATTTTGGGGACGGAGCAGAACCAGGCTGCATCTACCGTTAGTGTTACAAAGCTGTTAAAAAGATACATTGCAATTAACCGATTTCCATCTGTGTGACTGGTTGTGAGATTTGGTTATATTCTGGGTGCATCTTTGGCCATCTAATATTCGTCTCTATTCCCGTTAAATTGCGGCTTCCTTAGCTTAATTCTTTTTCTACCACTATCCACACGGCTCCTTTTTGTCGTCAATATCTTGTTTAAACTTGTTGTCTGATTATCTCTTTATCTGGTACATGTTCCTCTTTATGCTGTTGTGGTATGGCTAGATTACTTATTCAAGCCAATAGCGCCGAGTCATTCATGCGATTGGTTTGTATATAGGATGGCTGCACGACTGGTTATAAAGAAACCTACGACTGGGACGGCATGAAAAGTGCCTCCTCCTTTGCCAGAGTGGATAATTACGGTGGGCTCTATTATCTCTAACAAGCCGTTTAGTTTATTACGTAGCTGGGTCCTCTGTCAACTCTTGACTCCAATCGATACGTGGCACGGTTTTCTGGATCTCAAATGGGTCATTCATCTTTGGGATAGAATGTGACACCACCATAGCAAACATCACACATCAAGCATGCCCCGCAATCCCAGCATGGCCTGGTCTATTTCCCAGTCCTCCGTTTACAGTCTATAGGTGATGTCTATAACCATACCGTCTAGGAATTAAAAAAAAAAAAGAAATGGTCACCTGGTTTGCTATGGACATGAAGTCATTTAACAGAGCTCCCACAGGGGCCGAGGCAGCTTCCGCAGCGGTGGAGGCGAGGCTTTTGTCTGTACCTGCCCCAAACCTACGTAAACGACGCGACGAGAGGGGTTTGAGAGTGTTACTGAGCGGGATTGTAGGCCGTAGTAATCAGAGATGGAGTGAGTGAGCCATCGCCTGTAGACGTGTTAGCAAGCTCTCTCCAAGACAGGTCAAGGGGACGAAACTCACTTGTATGCGGCACTATCGTCGTTGCCAAAAGAATCAAACACCATGCCAGAATCAACCTTCTCCTGGGACACCTCTCTATGGGCCTTTTTCCATCGGGTCGTCTTCTTCTCTTGCAGCTCCCTCATGGCACCGTTCCTCCCGACAAAGACAATCTCTTCATCCTCGGAATCCATTTGCTCGGCTGCGCTGTCGAGGTCTTCCTGGGATGCCTCTGCTTCGTCCTCTTCCTTCGATTTCGAATCTTGGTTACTGCACAGGTATTCTCTGACAGGCTCCTCGAGAGCACGCACCCAGCTCCGCACAACAGGACTGCGCTTGGCTGCTTCACGCAGATCGCGCGGAACTTCGCCTGCACCCAGGCCGGTGGCGCTGCCGGTCTTGAGCTGCTGCTTCTTACGTGCAGCCTGCAGCTGTGCAATTTTGTCATCGTGGTTCTGGCGGACACCGCGGTCCCAGAACTGGGCGAGCTGGTAGGGGATGTGGTGGACGGGGTGCGTAGGGTGGACTTCCCAGTCGGTCGGCAGGGGTGGCTGCGCATTGGGAACGTTGATGAGGCGGTCTAATAGCATGAGTTATCAGAGCCATGTCTCACGCCAAGGCCAATGCACGAGGAAAGGGGGCCCGAAGTCTCGACGTACCATTTTCCCAACGCCTTCGCTGCCGACTTCCCTCCTTGCCTTTCAGCACCGCCTCTCGCTTGCGCTGGCTATCCCGCGCGGATGGCGGCCTGCGGGGCGGTGTTGGCGTCTTTGCGTCCGGGAGGCTAACATGTTGCTTGATGACGGTAGTCGACTCCCTGACCTTGACCTTGACCTCGTTGTCGAGCGGGATGGCAAGCGGGGTGCCAGTGCCGCGGGCGACAGGCGAGACACTGAGAGACTGCAGGGCCGAGATCGTCCAAGCGTCGATGTCAATGGCGTCGTTCTTGACGGGCGTCGCGGGGGTGTTGACGGTAGGCGTGGGAGTCGTGGGGGCGGCGACGGGTGCGCTGGTGACGGCCGTGGCAGCGGGAGTTGGTGTCGCCGACTGATCGGGGGGTGGTGGGACGGCGCTGTAGATGGCCATGGCGGCGAGTTGCGGGGTGAGATAAGAGGATACGTGTGCGGGTGGTAGGAGTTGACGAGGCAGCAGCAGAGAAAACGATCAACGCAGAGCTTCTGGGAGAAGCAGCAGGAGAAGAGGACAGAAGGTGCGTTAGGGCTCAGGCCAATTAAGGTTGGTGGTGATGATTGATGCGAGGGCTTTGACTGTTCGACAGTTTAGAGATGATAACTAGTGAGCCGCAAGCCCCAATGAGGTCCCCTCCCGCGATGAATCATCCCTCCTCCGTTCGCTCCGCGGCCAATCATGGCGCGAGCGCATCCCACACGGCTCAAGGTCCCAACCCCGGCATCCCGTCTGCCCGTCCTCCGGGGGCGGGCGGGTACATTAGGGTGTGTGATGCGAGTCACCTGGCAGCCACCATGACCACGGCTCATGGGGCTCATGGCCCGTGAGGTTTCAACATGGCCCGGTGCAGCCTGAGGGTCAATAAGCATGTGTTTACTCGCTTGCGGAATGTGTGTATGCAATTGTCTGATTTGCCCTCTGTCGCAAACGTGCACCCGTCTCCCATCCAGGATTCGCCCACGGGTGGGTCCCAAGGTCCCGAGTTACAAGCCATTATGACTCCAAACCCAAGTAAAGCTGAGAAGGTAATGCATGCAGTCATTAGGCAGCCACCTTTGGCAAGCGAGATACACCTTCGTACAGCATCGCTCGTCGACGCCACTGTCCCCATTCTACAACAAGCACCCCTGTCGCTCCTGCTTTATCCAATCGAGATGCGCTGTGTGTATATTATCGTGTTGACTCAGAATGACCCAAGGTTTGAGAAGAGACAAGAAAAAAAAAGGAAACAGTTCCAATAGTCATCATGCTTTGGACAAGAATATATCAATCAACGCAAGAAACCCGGATATCAAGTGACTCCTGCTCGGGTGCCTATCAACCATATAGCTCTTCCTACTGCCGAGTCGAGTTGTAGTTCCTGCGCGGGTTACCAATACCTCCTGGCCGAAGCAATGGTTGGTTCTCCCTCTCAATTGCCCTCTCCTCCCGTTCAACAATGTCGTCGAGATCCTCCTCTGTTTCCGCATACCGTTCCGGATGGCCCGTAAATGGGCCTGGCAGCCCGCGCTCCCAGCCCTCAGAGTAAGTGCGACTGGCCGAGGGTCTACGAGGCATGCTCGAATACTCGACGGGTGAGTGGGGAACGTGATTGGCAGTTCCATTAGTGTGGCCGCCTTCCTGTCGTCGTCGTGCAGCAAGCTCGTAGTACACGCCCATAAATAAAACGGAACCCTGCATCAGGGCCGTGATGAGATAGATGACCCAGGTGCTCCAGCCAGCCCACCCGAGACGAGCGAAAAGGCTTCCGGCGAACAAGAAGCCGCCCGGAGTCTGGATGCACATCATCGGAATGCTCAAACTGCCGACATGCTTCAGGTGATACGTCATCCAAATCTGTGGCACGTATTGAATAGCAGCCAAAACCGTAGCCATGATTCCAAGCAGGTTAGCCCAAAACAATAGATGGTCAGGGGCCGCGAGAAAAAACACAGCTGTGATGATGATAACAATTAGACCGTGGAGCACACAGAGGAGGCCCACCATGACAGCCGTCTGCCAACGAGGCGCATCGCCACGGAGCTCCTCGGGCGGCACATTGGCCTGTCGGTAGCGGAAAAATATCAAAAAGAGAACGAGGCTGCCCACAGAGTTAGCCGACATACAATTGTGTCACGGAATGCCAATTCCATTCAGTGGATGTCCTACATGAGGCTGAAGCAGACCCATTGGGCGCCGAGCTGGGCAACACCAAGCAGTCCTGCAGTGCACTCAAAAGCGCCGAGGTGCTTGCAGCAGCCGATAGCGACCCGGGACGGCGGGACCGTCAAGATATTGGCAAAGCCGGCAGTGGCCGAGGTGGTCCCAAGCAAGACAAAGTAGGGAGAGATCCCCTCAGACGTGCCCCGCGAGATGATGCGGTAGTGCTGCGGGAGGTACGAGACCAAAATGCCAAGCAAAAGGATTCTGCAAGACTTGTCATTAATCTGAAAATTCACAAAAGAATAGGAATTGGAGAAATGCAGGTTGGCTGGGGCAGCGGCTTGGACGCGTCGTACATGGAAACGAAGAGCTCAACGTAGGAGGGAGTCCGGAGGCTCTCGCATTGGTCCTCGGGAGCGGCGAAGATGTCCATGCTTGCGGACGTCGTAGGGAAACAAGGGCGCGGGCGGCGCAGCGAGCAGGAAATAAAGGGACAGCAACAGCAACCGGCGGATGCGGCTCTGCCGGAGATCAAGGAGAGGGAGAGAGATGGTCGAAAATCACGAGGTCCGGCGGGCCCCTACTCGGTTTCCCGGCGAAGAGTGGTGTGGGTAAGAAGGTAATAAGAGGCAAGGCAAGACGGGTGCGGAGGGCGTCGCGTTGGAAGGGTGACGTATGGTGTGGGGAGGGATGGGCGAGGCTGTCGCGAGAGCAGGGCCTAGCTGAATGCTAGGTTGAGACAAGCGAGAAAAAGAGAGAAAGAGACGGGGGGAGAGAGCAGGGCTACGAGGAGATCATGGTTGAGGGAGCGTGAGCGAAGAGAGCGAGAGGCAGTCAGCGTCTCTTTGTGCTGCTGCCGCCGTCTTGCTGCTGGTAGTGGAGAAGGGTTGAGGGTGATGGAGGCAAAGCAAGGTCGGCAGGTCAAAGAGGGAATGGAAATGAACGAGCCAGTGCCTGGGAACGGACAGCTTGGTCGCTAATTGGAGGTGAGTCGGGGGGGCAGTTAGCGGCGGCCCCATTGGAGCTGCGAGGCCCTGCAGTGGCCCTTTATAGCGACCGAACCCCCATTGGCTGCGCGCCCGCTGAGGCCTGGTGGGTATTACCGGGGAGTCGGCAGCTGTCAGCCCGCCAAGCTCGACAGTAGGAGCCATTGCCCACTGCCCGCGCTGGGCGGATGGGTACGTTACAGCGCACCTCCCGGGTCCATCCTGCTAAAGCCCAGCAGATCTTTGCCAACATGTGACTTTGAATCAGGCCAGGGCGCATCATAGGATAAAGGATGGAGTTGCTGTGTGGCTGTCTGCCCTGCCTGGCCTCCAATTAAAATTTAATGTATCCGCCCTGCCAGTTGGGATGCCGTCTCTGCACCGGCACCTCCAAGGCCCGTTGACTTAATATACACACACACATGTGCATATCCCCTCCGTCACATAGTTCGGCCTGCCTCCTCACTCACCTCTATCGAGCATGTGGAGCCGACCCTCAATAGGTCGGGTCAGCACAAGCCTCGCATCGTTTTTTAGTGGGTGTGTGGGTGCTGGTGCTGCTGTATCCCAGTTACAGGCACCCGCTCCCCCTCTTCCCCTCGCCCATGACGTCGCGTGGACGGGTTTACCGTCTTCGGTTGGCATGATAGCTACCTTCTCAGCAACCAAAACCCTGGGAATACGATTGAGTCCCCTCCCCCCTGCGCGCCTATAACCGCAGAGCAGACAGGCCAATACGAGAGCATCGTCTCCAGCATTATTCGTATTTAGGCCTCTCCCTTCTCGGGACATTCTCTCAGACATACATGCACATGGGCTGGTCCTATCTCCACCAACGCACAGATGAGCAGGGGACCAGTGCCAGGTCACGAGCTCGGTCTAAACCAGACCCAAACTTTTCTGCAGCCCACTTACACCTCTCATCACATTGCCCACACATCGCACCATAACAATTCGTCCGCCCCCATGGATGGCCCAGCCGGCCCCGATGCCCATGTGCAATCCGAGACCGAGCGCCCGCCGAGCCCGCATCAAGATTCCGGCCAAGGCGGCGCCCCCGCCGTCAACCTTGTCGCCGAAAATGCCATTGCTCGGCCGAGTCAAGACGACACCGCGTCCTCGTCCCCCGTGACCAACAGCCCGCTGTCACGCGACTTCTACACTTCCGCCCAGTGGACTCCCGACGGAACATCGCTCCTCGTCTCGTCCTCGCGCAACTCCATATCCACCTTTGTTCTCCCCGACGACCTCCTCGACCCGTCCGCCACTCGACCGCGCCAGCTCCCTCCCCAGTCCACCATCTCGCTTCCAGAGCCAACCCAAACCGTCATCTCGGCGCCTTACTATTCTCTCGCCGAACCTTCGTCGCAAACTGCCCTCGTTGGCTGCCGTGACCATCCCATACACCTCTATCACCTCTTCCCCCACGACAATGCGCCCAGTGTACCTTTGGCGACGTACAAGCTTATCCGGCGCGAGACGGAGGAGTATATAACCCCGTCATCCATGATGTGGGAGTATCCGGGTACGCACTTTGTATGTGGCTCCGTGAACCGGCTCGACTATTTCGATATGACACGGCACGGGTCAGATGGTCCTATTCTAACCATACCCACGATACCGTCCAAACGGCATATATCCAAGGGTAGTGGGGTAGGTATGAAAGGCACGGTGTCTACCCTCGCCTCGTCCCCAATGGATGCCAATGGAGGCTCCGTCGTTGCTGCGGGAACGTGGACACGCTGGATTGGGCTGTATGATCTCCATCGCACAGACAAGACGGTGGCCAACTGGACCATTTCCAATACTGATGGGATGGATGCGGCCGCTGACGCTGTCGGGCAGGGTATCGTCCAGGTGTGCTGGAGTCCTTGTGGTCGCTATCTCGTTGTCAATGAGCGCCAATCCACGGGATTGTTGGTCTACGATATCCGCGGCTCTGGGCAGCTTCTCAGCGTGCTGACTGGTCGCGACGCCACCACTCAGCAGAAATTGACGTTTGACGTTTTCCAGAGTGATTCGTACTCGGAGGGGTCCTTTTTCGAGGTCTGGGCCGGGTCCAAGGATGGCTCCATCGCGGTTTGGGAGAACGTGGGCAGCAGCTTCGGCGCTGTAGAGCCGTCGTGGGGCTGGAAGGCTCACGAGTCCCCCGTAGGGAGCACCGTCGTCCACTCCAGCGGCTCGGTGGCTGCGACATGCTCTGGAGGATGGGGAGCCCCGACTGTCCGAGACATGGACGAGGGGTTCGGAGCATCCGCGTCAGTTTCCAGTTCCCAACATGTCTTTGACGAATCTGGGCTCAAGGTGTGGTTAGTTGGGAGCTGAAATTCCCCCAGGGAATTATCTCGGCCCATGTTTGCATTTGCCTGTTCCCCCTAAGTAATATGTGAAGAGCGTCCTTCATGAGCGATACCCTTGACACCCAACCCACAAGGGATTTGATCCTTCATATTCGAAACGTAGAGCGGGGGAATAAACCCACCGCGTTGATCCAGAATGCCTTATGTCGACTCTACGTTGACGAGACAAGAAAATGTATGCAACACAAATCAGGCAACCCAAAAAATACCTTTGCCCTAAGGCTCATCATATATACGATTGAACTATCTGAGTATCTACCATGCCGATTTGAAACCTTGGCCGTGTACAATCAACTAGTCCTTCGCAATTACCTATGTTACCCGATTGATTCCAGCTGATCAGAGTCGATGCGGAAGCCATTTCCGATTATGATGATCAAAATTATGCCAAAACACGCCACGCATGGATCATGCTCATTACTTTTTCCCCAAAACAAAATCCTATGTTCTAGTCACCAACAACTCCGCTTTGGATATCAGCCCTCCCGAAAATTGATGAAACAAACGCCGATGAAATCCAAGATTAATCGTGTCTCTTGCAGGGTACAATTCCTCCTCCAGGACGTGAGTCTCTGTCTTTGGTTGCGCTCCAATGAGCATTACCCCCCTCGTATATGTCGTGCGATATCATTAGACCCAACCCGGCCCTCTGTTTTGCTGCCACAGTGGACCGCCTCCCCCGCCTCGAGGGCCTGGATACGACCCCATCGGGGTGAGGGGAGCGGTGTTCGGTCTCGAATCCTCCTCGTCGATTGGTCCAAGTGCTGAGTTGTAGACTTGGGTGAACTCATCAAGTTCTCGGTTGTCCCGGGTTAGAGGCACTTCATCGTGATCCAATTGGGGATCGCCGCCAACGGCCATGCCGATGTTAGAACTAGGTGCGAACGCGTAGGCGTTTGTTTGCTGAGTAGAATAAGGTTCCAGCCTCTCATCGAGACCTCGGTCGTCCACTGTATTGATGCCTCCACGTGCCACTGGCATGGGGGGTGGTGGGGGCGCTGGGCCATTGTCAACTTCACGCATTGGTGGCGCCAGAAGTGGCTGAATATTGGGATGGCCCTCGGAACCAGGTCTGTCAACTCTGTTAGCATATGGGTCATGGGCATGTCTCCTTTCGGTCACGTACAGGTTTCCGTTGGCACCCTGGTTGCCCTAATCGTCCTTGGCATATGGCTTTGGAAACGCAAGAAGGGCAACCAGGGTGCCAACGGA
>NAGG01000827.1:0-84556 GCA_003031705.1 Calonectria naviculata | reverse complement strand
AATAGTAGCCTTTATACAAATAAAAGAGCCAGGGACTTTTTTTAGTTTTGGAAAGAAGCCAGGCAAGAGAAAAAAAATGAAGGCGTCTTGAAAATCTTAAAGCGGCTATTGTGGTGTCTCAATTTGGTGGATAACACGAGAAGTCATAAACTTGAAAAATCCATCCCCCAAATAATTTTTTTTTTAGTTGGGGGACCCCCCCCCCCCCCCCGCATCCGAATTGTTGGCTTTGCCTTCTTGTATCCGTCATTATACAGACCCGAGCTCCATCAATATAAGCCTTTCTCCGTTCCTCCGTGTTTCCCAGTTCCTGACCAATAACGGGGATTCTCCAGATCTGCAAAGCATTTTAAAGTATTGGCTCTAAAATGGTGGTAACAAGGACTAGAGCCAGAGCCAATATTATCGGCAGGCGACTTATAATCAGAGTCTCGAAAGACTGGAGAGTAGACATGTTAGCCATGGTCCGAAAGACCAAAGGGCAAGTTACGATAGAGCCGCAGGTGAAGCTTGTTAGCTATTTGAAGCTCACTAACAGCCGATAGAAGCCAGCAGTCCAAAATGAAGGGAAATCTTGCTTGCTTCGATGGTCGAAATCATAAGTGACCGATCGGTGAATTTCTTCCATTACTTCCTAGGGACTTAGGCAAACGTAAATTGAGTAAAAAGGAGGGGCGACAAGGCTCTATTTTGTTTTCCTCTCTCTTCCTAATATACCCAACAATCGATTTGTTCCTCACACACACATCATTTAGCGACCGTGGCCTTATCAAACTGAGCACTAAATTGAAACACACCATGAGCCATGGCCAATTGTATGTGGGGTAATGAGAACTCCCTGGCCACCTGACGCATTTTAGCCTAGTTCAGCCCCTCATTTAGTGGTGGGGTTATGATTCTCCCCCAATCAAATGGTACAAATGTGTGGGCCACTCACGACTGGGGCCGAGGGGACAAGTTGAACAGCTTTGATCCTATCGAGATAAAAACGCATCTGGTGTTCTCAAGAAGTTCAAAATAACCTTCACAGAGCCCCTTCCAATATTCATTTTGATATATACCTTCACCTGTGGAAGTATCAGCCCAATTATATACCATGGGTGGTGAGCAGACCGTCAACGAGGAGGCTGTAACAGCCACAGGTCAAAGGTCAGTAACAGCGGGAATTGTTTATTCGAGCCCAAATCTCACCATACTTGGCATCTTACGAATATTGAACATTTCAATAGCATCTGTAATTCAAACCTTACCTTTTACCCATCCCCAAGGGAAAGCTTTTGCGGTACAGGGGTACTTGTTCTTCCAGGTGGAGGCTACGAATACCTGGCATTCGAAAAGGAGGGAGTAAATCCAGCACTGTATCTCAACGCCCGTGGTTACGATGCCTGGATTCTAAGATACTCGACCGCCAGTACAGCATCTGCACCTCTATATCCGGTTCCTCAAAATGAAGCCTTGGATGCGATTCGATACATTCGGGCTCAAGATAGGGTGACGAAGCTTGGTATCTGGGGTTATTCGGCTGGGGGTCACCTGGCGGCAATCACTGTCACCAATCCTGAAGCCGGGCTCGACTTTGGAATTCTTTCTTATCCGGTGATAACTATGGACGCCGCATTTACACATGCCGGATCACGATCCAATCTCATAGGCAATGACCCTAGTGCCGAATTGGTGGCTCTGATGTCCGCCGAGAAAGCTGTTTCCCAATCAACACCGCCAATATTCATCTTCCACACGGCGAATGACGGCACCGTCCCCATTCAAAACTGTTTTCTTTTCATCCAGGCCCTGGCCACATATTGCAGGCCATTTCAGTCTTTAATACTCCCAGACGGTCCACATGGCATAGGCTTGGCGCTTGATGATCCAATCCTGAATTGGACAACGGAACTTGATAGGTGGATGAAGTACTCTATTTAGAGGCTGAGATGTCATCAGGTGTTAAGAGGTTTCAAAGATAGATGCAGCGACACATTTTTTTATCGTATTTATCCATAATCGTGCATCATTCTCCAATGAGAATAAATGAGCCATCTATTCCCTTTAGTATTAACCAGCGACTAATTCTACTACCCTGGATTAATATAATTGCCGTGTGTAGCAGGTCAACGAGTAAAATTCACACTTTATTTAGGGTAGGTATGGGAATTAGAAACTGGATGATTGAGACAGTATTTCCCTCAAATTTCCTAATCAATATAGCGAATTTGGTCTTGCTCTCAGTCTGAGCAAATGTCTAACTCAAATAGTCTTGTGTGTGAGCATGGCGTGAAGGCGTGAATCTCAAAGGGGATCGACGACTTCAAAGCAAAAGCCAGACGCCCCACTTCAATTCTGCTAGTTTGAGATTACTAATGTATCCCATCACGTGAAGCAGAAAAGCTTCACTTGAGTACAACACCGAACAGGCCGTGGGCCTGGTTATCGGTGAGGCGACACAACCCCAACCATACAACTTGGCGCACCCGATGGAGTCCCGGCCTCCCGTCTCGTATGCACTCGCAAACGAGCTGTGGCGCAATGTTCTCCAGAACTTTGCGTTGCAGCCGTTGGAGCTCGGCCAGGCTCGCCCGAGCGAAGCGTTTTGCTCAAATCGCGCAGCATTGCGGCAGCTCTGCCTCACATCGCGTCGGTTTCTGGCCATGGCGAGGCCGTATCTCTATGAAACCATTGTTTTGTTCACCGACGGGGACGCACCAGGGCCGCAACAACGCCGTGGTCCCTGCGCGGGCTCCCTGGTTTTACTAGTGCGCGCCCTGATGCAGAACCACGAGCTGCGGCCGCTTATAAAAAATGTTGCGCTGCCCATCACGCTGTCGGCCGAGGACCCGCGCTCCGAAGTTGCTTGTCTGGCGATAACTCGAGCGTGGTTGGACAATTCAGCCTTCTTCTCGGACCTGAAGCCATGTGACCAGGAAGTCTTGAACGTCATTGGCTTGGACAAGGTTGCAAAAAATACGGGGAAGACCTTCTACCGTGAGAGTGGAGAAATTGGCAGCCTGTCACAGAAGATCATGGCAGCTCTTCTCTGCATGACCCATAAGGTCGAAAGACTGTTGCTGCAGGGCTTGCTCACCGCGCCTTTTCAGGTGTTTGACCAGGCGTTGTGGGACCTGCTCTCGCATTCTGAAATCGGCAAAGAATTCCTTCCCCTTTTGAAGACTCTTCAAATCCAAATAGACCCTCTTATCATGACAGACGAAAGCTATAATGATGAAGAGTTGACAGACGTCAGCTTATCCTCGCCCCTCCTTAACCAACCTGAATTGAGTCGCGTCGACATGTGGCATGGCTGGCTAAACGAGCTGCATATTTCACCAAAAGTGCGCCAGGGGATTGCAAAGTTGAAGGATATAAATTTGACAGTGTCTGCTGAACCAGTTGCGATTGATGCTCTGACCCAACAAGCGACGGCTGTACAATCTCTATCTCTGAGTATTTTTGCAATACCAAATTTCCCCGACCAAGAGGGCGACCTCAACACGGCAATTCTTAGACGTTCAAAAACTCTTGAAACCCTCTCCCTGGATACAACACACTGCTCCTCAGAGCGCGCTATCGACCAACTGGGACCCTTGGGCAGGTGGACTTGTCTCCCTGAACTTCATCAGCTGAAAAAGCTCACCGTGGAGCCACATCTCCTACTAGACTGGCTTAATGCGAACACATGGCCTCGGTTTTTCAAAACCCTTCCACCTAACATCGAAGAATTGACATTCCGATTTATGCCAGAGAATGGCGAGGACCTGTTGCGTATCTGGGCGCGCAGTGGTGTTGGCGCCGTGCTGCGAGCAGCCCCCGAGAAATGGCAGAGCATGATGCCGCGCCTAAAGCGCATCCACTTCCAGCCACTCCCTTACTCTCTCCGGGCAGCTGAGGTGCTAAAGGAGGATTTGAAGAAGGCAAAAATAGACTTAACCTGGTATGATCCAGATCTCTCGTTAGACTTTGCGGGCTTGAGCCTGAATTAGAAAGGAGATGACGATTGCATTCCTTTTTACTACTATAGAGTAACTGTCATTTTTCACCTTAGAACTTTTAGATGTAGATAGCAAAAAAAGTAAAAGTAAAGAAATCACTTTGGTATGGTTTCCACAACATGCTGGCAATCTGATGAATTATGACATTTATTCCGCACATCCGGTATCAGCAACATAGACTCCAGCACAACCAAGATATCACTCCCCCATCGCGAACTTTACTGTGTTCACTCCATAAGCAGAACTGCCCTAAAGCGGGCTTTCCCAGACAACATGTGTTCAAATGCTACATTTACGTTCTTCAAAGGAAACTTTTCCGTCATGCATTTTACGCCGTGAGTCTGCGAAAAGGCAATGGCTTCCTCCGCGTCAAGAGCATGGCCCGAGGCCCATCCGTGGACCGAGGAGCAGTTATTGATCATGGAGATGGTATCAAACTCAATGTTTCCAATAGCTGCGAGCACAAGCAGCTTGCCACCGGGAGCAAGGGCAGCCACAAGAGGACTGATGGCGCTCGGGTTGGGTGCTGTTGTACAGATCATGTCGGCACCTCCCAGTTCCTGCAGTTTCTTGACGGGATCCTCCTTGCTGGTGTCGATGTAATCATGGGCTCCCAGATCCATGGCAAACTGACGCTTGCTGTCCCCCTTGGACAAAGCCACGGTTCTGTATCCCATCGCGCGGGCGAACTGAACTGCCAGGTGACCTAGACCACCGAGTCCCTGAATGGCGACAAGGCGACCAGCCTCCACATGTCTAAGATGCATTAGAATGAGCATCACTTATGAAAGGATATTACCTACAGTTTACGCATGCCGTTAAATACTGTAACTCCAGCGCAGAGCAGTGGTGCTGCCTCTGCGGGATCGAGCTCCTTTGGGACACGCACAACTGCCTCCTCGCGCAGTAGCACGTACTCGGCGTAGCCGCCATCCTTGGTGACTCCGTTAATCTGCTCATTGACACACATCTGAAACTGGCTTCTTTGGCAAGCGCGGCACTGCGAGTCATGACCTAACAGAAGTTCATTATTAGCTCGACCCATCCAATTTGAAGGACTGGACATATCCTACCTCCGTGCCAGGCACCGCCCACTCTCTCGCCTCCATTGAAGCGGGTTACTCCTTGGCCCACGGCAACCACGTCGCCAATAACCTCATGCCCAGGGATTCTAGGGAAGGTGTTGGGAAGAAGCCCATCGCGGACCAGGGCGTCGCTGTGGCATACACCACAGGCTAGGACCTTGACTAGAACCTCGCCTCTACCGGGTGCAGTCAGTTCCAAGTTCTTGAGGGTAAGGCCTTGGCCTTTGTCGACGACCACGGCGGCCTGGAAGGTCTTCGGAAGCGAGGCAGTCATCGTGGATTGCGTTTGAATGTTGTTCAGAGTCTTAATGTTGTAAAAACCATGTTCAGACACGTTGGAGATGGCAGTCCTTATATAGCCGCTTTAAGTGACCAGTGCGAAAAGAATGATGCGAAGATCTTTAGCAGTGTAGATACGAATTTGCCACAGTCTTGCTTAATTCAGGTAGGCACCTCCTCACTGAAGGCAGACACATCACAACGCGGCCGTTTGTCAGCAGGGATGGTCGTGGGAGGGGGCACACTTGATATTCTAGATCGATCCAAAAAGGCAATCTTTGGCCGATATTTGAGCTTGGATTGATGTTTACTACCCACTGTTTCTCAATTCTCGAGCCCGTGTCCCATAGAGGAATGGTCGTTACCGCTCTTATTTAACACCACAACTTTTTTGTGCCAACACTCTATCCCAAAGTGAATTCTCAGACGTTATCTACATGGCGTATTGAGCAATCCTGGAACGGATCAATGATGGGTAGCCCAGGCAGGTGGTCCAATTTTCGTGGTGGAGTGACCTTCGATGGATTTCTATCGCAAAAATGTCATGCCAAGCCATCCTTGCTGCATGTTGTTAATACAAAAGTCAAGCTTTGATCGCCGGAATAAGCGGTAAAAGAGTCCACAGGCAAGTTGGCCCTGCCGGCAGGACCCAGAAATTAGTGTTGACGTTGCGGAAGGCTAGCCCGACCAGGACAAGTCGACATGGCTGAGGCCCGTGCCAATATCTCTACGCTACAAGGCTAATCCCTCGTCACTGGCTCTACATCCAATCAACAGCAAGTAGATCAATTGATAAGAAGGTTTATCAACATGATAAACTTGAACCCAACCCCCATCATACCTGCTTTTTAGCAGAGCATCCCGGGGCTTCCTTTCCCAAGTATGGAGAACGAAAAACTAGCCAAATGCAGTCAAAGCGTTGGAGGGTTTCTGACTATCTGTCAGAAGATTTGAATTTTTTTCTTTCTTTTCTCTATTGTATGGAAGCTCCAAGATCAAGTGAATATTTAGTATTTAAAGGTACTCTTCTACCAATAAACCAAGGCTCAGCCCACGGATCCGCATGTGAAAACACCTTTGATGGTGCCTTTTCTAAAGTTGTCTCGCTATAATCACTAGTTAGATCGATAATCAAGAGAAATCGCGGATCAGAAACTAAACTTACGATATCAAGAACGCTCGTATACGTCCCGCACACCAAGACGGTCAAGCCTATCACAAAGCAGAAGGCACACATCAAAGCATTGACAATATTCTTCCTGTCATACCAGTGACCTGTTTTGAGGAGCTTAAACCACATGATGGCCGGTAAATATAATGAGAATCCTGAAACGAAAAGGGAAGAACAGATGGCGAGGATATCATTGAACACGGGTATAGCCTCAGCCGTTACAAATGCCAGAATCGTAACGATGGTAATAATAGCAAGCCACGCGGCCCACCCTGCAGGGGTATTGACGAACCGGGCGATAGAATTCTTAAACATGCGATTAAGGAGATAGCGGCCGACGACTGTTGTATTGATGGACCCTGAAATAAAAATAACTGGAAGCGCCATGCCAAATGCGACTTTGGAGACAAGATGGCCAGCTGACAGGAGAGCAGGGGATTGGACGTCAACACCAACAAAGGCATAGATTATGGAGCCGGTCAAGGTGTAAATGAAAATCTCAATGATCCCTAGCGCCCAGATAGACTTGATATAATCTCTCGGGGTATGCATCTCATCCATGAATGAGAATTGACACATGGCAAAGCTGTATGCGAAAATGATATTGGTGACAGCGACAAATGCCTCCACGAAAGTTGTGCCTTCCTTTGGCCAGGCTGACCAATTGGCCATGGTACTTTCGCTCTTTTGAATGCCAGTTGCCACCATCGTGATGCCGATCGCTACCAAGATGGAGGCAAAATCGATGTAGCCAAGGATAGCCATCTCGGTAAATGAGGGAGGTATGGCCAATACAAGGAGGATGATGGCGGACACAACACCAAAAACAACGGAACACACATTGCTCTCGGTGACATGGACAAAGGCGATGGTGCCTGTCAAGCAATGCGATCCGACCAATAGGATCAATTGAATAACGAACATGGCGCTGCCTATTTCGTAGCCGACCTTGCCAAAGAGCAACCCCATGGCTGCTCCATAGTGATCCACTTGAGGGAATTTGATCTTCACCCGCCCAATGATGTAGCTCGTGTAAATCGCAACGAGGCCCAGGCCAACAGAGCATAATATCCCGGCTACCATGCCGATGGTGGCAAAAGCAGCGGGAAGACTCAGGCTCCCAAGTGCAATGGCATTGACGATGAGCACGACGGTGAGGCGCTTCCATCCGAGACGCTTGAAGTGGGCGTTGCCATCGGCTGCCTTTCGCTTCTCCAGGTCCATGCGTTGCATGTCAGCATCTGTAATCTCGCCAGCGCCAAAACTGTCCCGTCGCTCGTCGTCTCTGAGCAATCCGATTGGTGCATCTGGTTGATTGACCAGATCGGTCGGAGACCCTTGGGCCTCGTCCTTTTTGGAAGCCGCATAACCAGCGTTTTCTGGCATGACAGTCATATTGGCTGACAGCGCTGTGCGCGGGAGGGAAATGGGTAAATATTACAGAAGAAGACACCCACCAGAAGCAATGGCGACGCGCTTGCGGGAGCGTCCCTGCTGGAGCTCAACATTTATATTCGAATGCTCATCACGTTTCGGCACATCTCCATGGGTCCTATGAGTATACGCAAAGTATAGGGCGTAGTATAGGGCGTAGATCACATCCTATGTAGGGGTCCTTACCCGATCAACTTTGCGGAAAGGGGAAAAAGGAGCCGTCATCCTTCGCGCTGGACAGGGTGTACGGGCCGCATCCTACACCATCTGCCACGTCAATTGGGCTTATGCTGCGGCAATCCTACCGACGGGAGTGGATAGATAGTCCAGGAAAACCGGGTCTCGGTGTTCGGTCAGCTCCCAATGGGAAGCAGCAGAACAACAATACCCTGTGATCTTTGGCAGATGCGATGGGAAAAGCCAAGCCATGCTCGTATTTGTTTGTGAGTCAGCTTGTGCCAAAATATATCCCAACGTTGATCAATCAATCAGTGATCAATCAATCAGTGATATCCATTTATCCAGCAGCAAGGTCAAAGCAAACTAGGGCGACAACTAGTCACACTCCACGTGGTGGAATTGACCAGTCCTGGTAAGGAAGAACGGCTACCTTACCGATGGCAAGTTACTGTGACATTTATAAGTTCCTCCGGCACTTCTCCCCCCACAAAATTAAGTTTCCTCCCCCCGAGCGTTCGTTGACTAATTAAACTGGCTGCGAAGGGCACATGGTTGTCTCCAGCCAGCACATTATGTTGCATGGCCGATGGAGACAATGTGATATCCAATAACGGAGAGTAGGAAAGTTTACCGACTTTATGCCGCAAGGTTACTGATTGGCCTTCCGTAACAATTCTGGTTTCAACCATGGAGTTCCACATGGATCCGCTAGGATTGCGTTCACTTCGCAAGCGTCAAACGGGGAATTCGGATGCAGATCAACTCGGAAGTTCGACCGCGGATCGGCCCGCTTATGCCCCAACCCCCAAGATCTTTGCCCCAGATCTCTTGGCTCACTTGCCTACCATAGATTACAAGATGACGATAGAGAATGAGCGAACTTTGTGATTTGTGTTTGCATTATTCGGCCCGTTGAATTCGTCAGCGCAGGCTCCATAGAGTCGTATTTGGACCCAGCAGTACATTGTGTAAGCATATGATACATCTATTTCAGGTTAAGACTTTTCAAACCCTAATTTACTTTTCAATGCAACGTAGCAAAGCTCTGCGCGGCATTTGCTGCATATAATTGTGGTTTTTAAGCCGGAAATATGCCTCACCAACAGTTTGTCTGCGCTCACATAATGGTATTACGTGCAAATAGTCAGGCCTGTCTCGACCTAGCCTCGAACAGGTTCACCCGATGTAGTTACGTTTTTGCATTGCTCTGCAAGCCAAGCGGTATATGGCGCGAATGGCGATTGTAACGGCAGTTGGAATTCCTTTATAGCCATTCTGCCGATTCCTTCTTCTCCTCCACACCTTTGGTACCACTACATACCCATGTCGTTCATTGCCACTCTGACAACATGCACAGTCGTTTTTTACTACGTCACATATTGAACGATGCATGAGCACGTTTTCAATGGAAAATTCATAAGGAGCTCAAGGAATTCCCCGCGCGACTTCAGCCATTCAATCTGTCGCATTCATCTCTACACGCTAGCCATGTCCCTTATGCCAAGACCATCTTTGGCCAACATCTATATAATGGATAGATCGATGCAGCAATTAGCCCAAAGACGAGCACCCTAGTGGTGATAGGCGGTAGATTTTATCAAGTGGCTGGCTGAACGCTTTAGACCCTGGTAGGTGAGCTGGCTATTTGAACCAAGGCAAGCCCAATTCAATAGACTAGGCCTGGTGATGCACTAGGGTCATGATGGTTCATTCCACACGGGAGAGTATTGGCGCCCGGTTTTACTAATAAGCCACGGCTTGCTCTTATAGGAACCATCAACCTGCAATAGATAGCCTCTAGTTGGCAAGTTAGTATATGAATTTGCAAGTTGCCCGGATATTTTCTGAAGATTTACTCAACAATCATCTCTCTGCGTGGAAAGAGGCTTACGCTTACTCCACCATTGTTCTGGGCCGCCAAGGCGGCTAGCTGAGGTCAGTCAGATTCAGCCGCTACCACATAAAACAATAATTCAGGCCACAATACGAGATACGAAACTAATGAACGAAAGTGGCTGACTAGTCAAGCATGCGTGGGGGGCGGGTTGTGCGTGTCTGGAGCAATATCGTCTCAGGTGTAATTATCGCGCGTATGCATCATTGTCTAGAAGGGGTTTAGGGCTACTATCAGCTTAATCCTGAGGGAGTATATAAGAGGGAATACAAACTTGCAATTGTCTTTGATTTTTAGGTATGAATATGACATAGAATCTCGGAATTATTCCATCACCCTTTCCAGATACATTACACCCCATCCCGCTGTCACAATGGCAGACAGAAGAAGGATCACTGTCCTCAACAGATTTGGCACTCAGAGACACTTTGCTCTAATTAACCAGCCTCCTGTCGTGACTGGCCGAGTCCAAGGTCGGGTCTGGTCCAATGTCATATCCGCCAGCAGTACACCCAATAACGCCTCGACTACCTTTTCCATTTACAAACGGCATTATGCCATTGTTGCAATGTCGGAGAGGGACCCCGAACCGGACGTCTTTGTGAAAGTAATGGGTAATCGCCAAGTCCAGCTCGGTTCTACACTACCCGACGGGACATCTATGCCAGGAACTACTGTCCAGACGATCGTCTCTGATGACGTACTTCGACTCAGTGACACCTCCCCGCCCAATGCAGGCCTTCCCAATGCCTTCGAGATCCAGACTAGCAATGACTTTACTCTCAAACAGGCTACCAAGAGTAAGACATTTGTGCGCCGCATAGAACGCCGACATCTAGTGCTAATTTGTACCTGATGACAACAGATGACTTTATGATAGGCCTTGGAGTCAGTGTTTCTGGTAATGATATTGATAGAATCGCAGCCACATTTGTCCCTGAGCCCGGTGTCCGGTACCAGATTCAGCCTAGCAACACCTACTACCTGGTGGCCGATGACCTCACCAAGGGGACCCTCATCGATATGCAAGATCTTAGAGCCCCAACTATCGCCATTGACTTCAACAAGCTTCCTACCGGTGATGTGGTCATTGAATATGATGATGTGGCTCGGTTGGAAATCGTGACTAGGGACTAAGGTGAATTCAGTTTGACCTACAGGAAGCTATTATTCGAAATGAATATTAAAATATAAGGCCGAACCTTTTGGTTATTATCTCACTTACAATTCATAATACTAAGTCACAAAGGATCTCGGTCACAGTAGTTCTCTTAGTAGTCAATTTGAATCATGAGAATGAACTAGTGCTTGAAATATGTCATGCGCCCACAACAGGAGTAGAAGGCTTGAACCCAGCGAGGCACTTGTTTGCGTTATTATTCAATTTGTCTACCGGATAGTCTGAAGTAAATCCGGGAACATGCAATATGAAAAAGGCAAAAAAACTTGCACCACTGGCCAAGAGCGATGTGGTGTGAATTCTTTTAGTTACCGAGGGGCAAACGGCCGCATCATTTTTGACTCTATTGAACGCTATCAAAAATCTGCTATGGCCGATGGGTACATGGTCAGTTTAGACTTGAAAAATGGAGACTTGGCCGACTGAGCTTGGGCCTTCGCCAATAAAGATATGATGAGTAACTTCTCAAGTGAAAATGATGCGCTCAATCAGAAGAAAGCCTCTGATCAATTCACCCTGGGCGTATAAAATGGACCCGGGATTCTACGCGACCCCATCATGACTGTGTCGCCCCAGCTTACTCCATTTCCCCGCCGGAGCGTGCCACCTTGGGCTCCATAGCAATGGCCCAGGCCCCACCAAGCTAGCACGTCTCGGTTCTTGTTCAAGAGGAGTACATTCAGATGTCAGCTTCAAGGCGTGAATAAACCACAATCTAATCTCATCTTTAATTGCTTCTTTTCAAACGACCCAACTATGACTTCTGGACGTCTTGACGGTAAAGTGGCCATCGTCACAGGTGGTGCCTCGGGATTCGGCAAGGGAATCGCAAGCAAATTCACCCAGGAAGGCTGCAAGGTGCTCATTGCAGATCTCTCTGAAGAATCGGGCAAAGCGGTCGCCGAAGAGCTAGGCTGCGGCTTCAAGAGAGCCGATGTTACGAAAAAGGCCGACTGGGAAGGCCTGTTGAGCGAGGCGCTAAGTTTGTTTGGACACCTCGACATCGTCGTCAACAATGCGGGCGTGACGTACCACAACAAGCCGACTGAGGATGTCACAGAGGCCGAATTCGACCTGGTCATGAACGTAAATGTAAAATCAATCTACATGTCGACCGCTGTCCTCCTCCCTTATTTTCTTGGAGAGGGGCGCCCCGGGAGCTTTCTCCAGGTGGCATCGACGGCAGCGACTCGGCCGAGACCGCGCCTGACTTGGTACAACGCGTCCAAGGGAGCCGTAGTCAACGCCACAAAAACGTTGGCTGTGGAGTACGGGCCGAAGCAGATTCGATTCAATTCGGTATCGCCCGTCGTGGGAAGCACTGGCATGTGAGTATCCCCATCACTAGCACCTGAAAGGGGCCACCGCTAACCTCAGGACTAGGACGCATTTGTTTATAGGAAAACCTGATACGCCTGAGAACCGGGAAGCGTTTGTATCCACGATTCCGCTTGGGCGACCGTCTACTCCGGTAGATGTCGCAAACGCTTGTTGCTACCTGGCAAGTGATGAGGCTGCTTTCATTACGGGTGTCAACATGGAGGTGGACGGAGGCAGATGTGTCTAATCAATTGAAAACGCCATTTTTAGGCATGGAATTGATAGTTGGAATTGTTAAATGACAATATATGACACGCTCAACTGTGAAAAATGATTCCAACCACCATTGAATGCAATGCACTCCACCAGCCATCCATAACTGAGGTGAAAAGCCGCTAATGCACCCCATACTTCAACCCCCGCATTTCCTCCACCAAGCTGACTTGGGAGGGGAACAGAAGATGACCCCATTCATAGCACTTCCGACCATCGGTGCTTCTAATCATCACTTGTGCCGACCTCTATGCGCCTACAAGCCTCCACCTCTCAGTTGATATACCATGCCAAGCCCAGACTTTAACTCCGAATCGGTTTGTCTTGTTCTGTCTCTCTGGATCTTAGCTGCTGACAGGTCACCCAGCAATCTTCTCGTCCTGGACTTCCATGCAACCAGTGCGACCGGACCTTTTCTCGCCCTAGTCACCTAAATCGCCATCGATTGACTCATTTGCCACCTTCAAAACGTAACACAATCTCATGTGTTTACTGTGACCAGGCCTTTTCGAGAAAGGACGTGCTTCTTCGCCACCTGCGAGCCACTCACAGCATCCATGTTCCGACCAGCACATCTCAGCAGAGATCGTGCTACAGGTGCGTCCGCAGGAAGCTAAAGTGCAACAGAAGCTTTCCATGCAACTCCTGCACCCTAGGAAATGTGGCAGAATCATGTTCGTATCCTACCGTTGTGGATACCTATGGCAACGTGACCCAGCTGGCGGAGCAAGTCTTTGACCACCAAACCATCGAGGATTCCGCTAGCGACTCCGTAACTCCACATAGCCCACAGTGTGAGCTTTCTGCTTCGTCACCAGACACTCTGGAGAGCTTGAGCCAGCCTCTTGACCCTTTGCTTCTCGGTACCGGAGGGCTTAGTCCCGTGCTGTCAGGTAGCTCGACCTTTACGGGAGACAGCACAATGTTCGGGCCACCGTTGAGCAATGATGCTCAATTCGACTTTCGATATGGCGGTTTCAACTGGCTGGACTTTGAAGTGCCTGATGTGGACCTTGCAGTGAATTGCGTCGTTCCTGATGTTGGGCTGCTGGCTTCCGGCTGTGCTACTACTGGGCTGGCATCTCAGCCTTTTGTTCCCACCGCACAAAAGACCCAACCAAAAATGCCTGGATTGCCCTGGCCATTTGACCAAGGCCAAGAGTCCACGGCCACAAAATGCCCACTGCCTCCTCTACGTGAACTTCTCCAAAAGAGTCTGCAAAAAGCACCTGTTGCCCAAGCTCCCGCATTGGAAGGGCTTGTGCAGATATTATCTGACCAAAAGCTACTGAGGCTAGAAAGTGTGGCTGATTCCAAAATGTCACAGGGTATCAGCCTATTAAGACGGCTTATCGACGTATATTTTTCAAGCTTCCAATTTATCCAACCAATATTCCATTCGCCATCATGGCGGATGGAAAATTGTCCAACCATGTTGCTTGCTACAATGGCCTGCCTGGGGGCGGTGTTATCAAGTGAGCCCAGCGAATTTGAACTTGCCGCTTCCATCAGCGAAATTTGCACCCCGATGATCAGTTGGATGGTATGTGACAATCCCGAACCTGTGTGGATTGCATGCTGATAGCGAACAAACTAGGGTATAGCTGACAGCGCAAATTACACCAATGTCTCGTACTTGGCATCGCTCTGCCTACATCAGATCTATTCCCTTGGTTCCGGAAACAGACAGCTTTACCAAAATGCTGATCGGACTCGTGGGGTGTTGTTTGGCAGTTTACGAGGACTTGGACTGTTGAATTCACAGCCGAATGTTCAACAGGATGGTGACGCTCGCAGTTCTGCAAGCACAGGCATTGAAGCACAGTGGCATACCTGGGCATCCTTGGAGAAAGAGGCTCGTGTTACATGGGCATCATTTGAATACGACTGTAGTCTGTGCACCTTGACAAGCCGCCGAGGCTCCATAGACCTTAGCGAGCTACCCCCGAAGTTGCCGTGTATTGAGTCTTTATGGGAGGCGCCCTCTGCCAGCGCATGGGCTGCTCTTAAATCTCGATCAACCCCGTCTGCCCTTGGAGTCTCTGTATCTATGGCAATTAGTTCTGTAATAGCTGGGGTTCCACCTCCAGAGCAAATGTCAACTTGGGGAAAGCGACTTTGCGGACAGGTCATTGGACGCCTTCTATGGGACCTCAAACAGCTGGAGCTTCTTTCGACAGCGGACTATTTTGGGCTCTCGACTTTGTCTACGGGCCAGAAACAGTCCAAGAGAGCGCTTCTAGGAGCCTTGGACCGACTTTTGGAAACCTTGAACCATCCTGTTTCCACCGCTGACCTTGTCAGCTACAAGTATGTATCTTAGGAGCTCACCATTTGACACAACTAATGCATCTTAGTATTACGAGCCTCTTGTGCCATTATTCGCACCTCTATGCAGCAGAAGACATCATGGATGTGATTCTCTACATAGTACAGAGCGTTGTGTCGCGGGGTTTAAACCAAGATAAAAGTGTTGATATGGCTCGTCACCGCCTTGTTGCTGCCCTCGAAAACGACCCTCAGCGAGCGCGCGTGCTTGTCTGGCACGCCGGCCAGATAATCGCTGTTGCCAACGAATATCTTGTATCAGCGCCCTGCGAAATAATGCGATTATTCATGAGTTATATATTCATTGTTGCTTTTATCAAGTATTCTCCTCGACAGGAGCAATCTCAAAGGGGTACCAGCGTACGGTTGGATCTGCCAAACCACCAGCTTCACCAGAAGGAAGCAGTTGAGAAATGGATCCAATCAGGAGGACCGGCCAGAATAGGTAACGCAGAGGATATATCTGTTGAGGGCTCAATTAAAACGATTATCGAAGATGCGCAGGTTATGCTACGAAGACTACGGTCCTGGGGCTTGGCTGAAAAGTTTGCAAAGATTCTACAGAACTTTGGCAACAGTGAGTTGAGACTGTAATCTTGATTTGGGATAGTTTTATATTTTATAACCGTTTAATATACCCTATGGATAGCCGATTCATATACTATAGAGTCTTGGATTATTCTCTCCCTAAAAGATCGCTAAGCAATTAGGTGGGCTACTGACACCTCCCGGCATGTTTAGAGGGGAGCTGGTCACGAAGAATTCCCATCTCGACAGCTCTCGACATTTGCGACTCAAATCTTCCAAATCAAATAACTCGCCCACCGGAATTCCCCAACCAGCAATCAAATATTCATGCATGAATAGTCCTTGTACTTGGCTTCCGTCGACTCTAGGATATGACTTCTGGGGTGGATATACTTCGAATGAGATGGCATCGCCAGCTACCGCAGCAAACCCTTCGTCCCAAATCCATCGCAGCATCTCCTCGGTTCCTTCAATGCCAGCGTGCTGCGGATTCGAACTTTGCGCATATGCAAGTCTATCAACTGGGGTCATCTTGGTGTCCCATTCTTTCGTGAGGCCAATTCGTATAAACAAAATATCTCCCCTTCGAAACTCAGTCCCTTGCTCTCGCGCTATCTCCTTTAACACGCTGAGAGGGACTGCGTGCTCAGACAAGGCACTGTAATTGATAGAGTTTCTTTCGGCATATGCAACATAATCTAGCAAGACGCCTCGCCCACATATCCCTTCCTTGGCCCAGTGCTGGATACCAATTCGGGTATTAGAACGATCCGATATTTCCATGGAAGTTGTTCCACCATAGAATAACCTCTGAGAAGGGTTTTCCGGGGTGGGGAACGGCGCAGAGAAGTGTCGTAGTCCATCCCACTGCGAGGACTGTTGCGGATTGAATACGTAAACATCATCGAAGCCAGCTCCCCCGAGCAGCGATGTGATGTGGTGTTGAGTGGGTGCACGATTAAAATTGGCAATATCCAGCTTGGTAAGATCCCAATTAAGAGCTATGCGCTGGCCAGTTCTGATGCAAGACTTGGCAGCATCAGCGACAACTTCTGGAGTCAGAAGAACAAGGCGCCCAAGACCCTCTTCTCTTGTTCCTGGCTCAGATGGCCATATTCTCCGTTTGTCTGGGAGATTGTCAAATGCAACATTGTGCACTGATTCGTGTGTTTGATCATCTGGGGTTGCAAGTGTAGACGCCATTTTCAGCGAAGCAGCGCGTTGTCTCAAAGACTTGGTGAATGTTCGTACGAACTCTCAACGACGTAAACCGTGAGAAAGCGAGCTACCAAATTATGCACGGAACAGAGCCGAGGTATTCTTGCCGATTAATTGAACAGGGCTGGCTGCTTCGTGTAGCCAGGCCCAGTTGCATCACGACACGCCTTGTCTAGCGTGGGCGGGGCGCTGGAGACAGTGGCTGCAGCCCCCACACGGAGTGTGCCACCTGCGTGATTCGGAGCGGCTCATGAGTCCCGAAGGAGGCAAGCCGTGTCTGGGGAGGACGGCAGATGTGGAAGTATTGATACCCGAAGTGCTGGCATATTTGAACGTCGCAATCAAGTACGAAATTAACTGCCCCATATTTGCCGAGACCGAATTCGACCAAACTGGATTAATACGGCGCTTGCTTTGTAGATTACGAGATATCGCGGTCCTTATTTTTTGAATCCATTGCCACAATACCTGCATGGGAGCATTGAGATAGAAGTGTCTTTATTCATAGTGCAGTTCTACTACTTCTCGCCAACCGCAGCAACTTGACGCCACTAATTGTGACAAGCCTCTGTAATTATTCTCGCCTTCAATTCTTTTCCACCGTGTCGGAAGATTGATGCTCATCCCTGACCATCACCGTCACATCCTGTGTCTTCAAGAATTCATCCAGTTCCTTGCGCTGCAGATCACTCACGTCATTGACATGAACCGCAACGTCATCCCCAAACTGTGCCGATATCTCCTCCAGGGAGAGCCTGGCCGTCTCTGGGAAGAAGAAGTACACAATTGGGATAAAAAAGATGCACCAGGCGATAATGACCAGGTAGTACTTCCATCCGACTTGGTCAATGCCGATCGGAGCTGTCTGGAGCAGGATAATGGTCGAGGCAAACTGTCCGAACATGGAGAATCCCATCCCGATGGGTCTGATTTCTGTGGGGAAAATCTCAGACACGTAAATGTACATGGTTGTGTCGCAGAGTGTCCTGGTTTAGATTAGTGCTGGGAACATGATGATGAGTATAGAGGAATAAGCGTACCCTTGAAATGCGAGGTAAAGAAACACAAAGAAGACGCCTGCACTGTTGCCAGCACGGTTTGTCGTGCCTCCATATTCGGCAATGCACCCGACTAAACCAGATGTCGTGAAAAGGCAACCGAACAATCCAACCATGAACATCCATCGTCGTGAATTGATCTTGTCATGGAGCCAGGCACCAAGAGGGTTGTAGATAACACCGGCAGTAGTAAGCCACAGTGCGGAAAGCAATAGAGGCATTGAACCAGTTTGGCCAAGGTTGGTGTAGAGAATCACGGAATAGTTGTTCTGATTCAAATCGTTAGTCTCCATCCAAGGGCCTTACAACTACCTCGACTCACAATGACAAGTGGTCCAGCAAATTCAGCGCCCCATTGCGTCAGGAAGCCAATAATCATTCTCTTGCGGTAGCTCTTCTTTTTCAAGACAGCCGTCCAAGGTGTGCAGTTCATTGCCTTGAGCTTCTCTGTGTCGAGGGCGAGTTGCATCTTAACCTGATACAGCTCCTCCTTGGCGGCAAGGTCATCAGGGTCATCAGAAGATTTTCGGAGAGCCTGAATAACCTCCCAGGCCTGTTCAACCATTCCCTGCTGTAGCAGCCAGCGCGGTGAGCGAGGAATCCAGATACTTGTAATCAAAAGGACTAAGGGGGAGAGACATTGCACACATAGTGGAAAGCGCCAGGCAAATGAGGCATTCTTGTCAGTTGCAAAGTAGCACGCGTATCCTAGCCATCCCGAGAGCATGTATCCAAAAACCAGGAAGATGGCGTGATGACCAACGAGCCAGCCTCGCTTGTTGGGAGGTGAGAGCTCAGAGAGGTACATCGGACACGCAGTGACCAAAATGCCAATACCAAGGCCTGAGATGACTCTGCCAGCTTGGAACATACTATTGAAAATCAGCACCATAGCAGCATAATAAGGCGTGAAGACAACTTACGCGAGATTTGCGGCGCCACCCTGAAGTGCTCCGCCCAGTATAGCACATGCTGCACCAATCTGGATAGACACCTTTCTTCCCAAAGCAGTGGCCGCCCACATAACAAAAAGACTTCCAACGGCTCCACCGGCGCTATACAGACCATTCGCGGTAGCTATGGCTTGAGCAGTTCTGCTACCATAGCCTGGCTCACCCTGTTGGGGGAGGTTGAAGAAAGAGTACCATCCTGGCTGGCCAATGGTGCTTCCAATGATTGCGGAACAGTATCCATATGTCTTGAGAAAAAAGATCTCTAGTCAGCATTGCTTAATAGGTCTTGCCAAACTGGAACAACTCACAAAGGAACCAAACGCAACCGCGATGGTCACCAGCCTATTGTATAGGGTTGTTCGCGTTCGATGACTCTGCGATGGGAGTTTCGATGACATGGTGTAAGTTGGTGCATTAATTGAGGGAGGGCTTCTCAGACAAACGGCCGAACCCCATGGTAAAATACGATAGGCCTTTCTCGTAGAACTACGCGAGCATGAGCACAAGCCACTCTCACACCCGCCAAGGCCGCACTGCAGATCCAACATCTCAGCTAAGCTCCCTTGTGTCAAGCGAGAAATGCCCCACGAAGCGATGCAACCCCCTGACGAATGATTGGGTCATGGTTCCGAAATTCCCCCCGGAGCGTGCCACCTCATCCCCGCATCTCCACCGCGTGCCGCCCCGGGATTGAGCATCACTGGATGGCCTACGAGCGGATAACATGGCCTGCAAGCCCCGTGACAGCTCTGCTTGGGACTCTGTCTTATTTACGCGAGAGATTAATAGCTCACTGCGGCTTGTCATGTAGAAATTAGTTAAATTTGACACCGCAACAAAGACGAGAAAGCTAGCCAAGTTCTGAACAAGCCTAACCCCACAATGGCAGCCAGCCACACCAGCACCCTTCCATTCCAGTTGGCCAGCAATGTCCTGGCCCAGTTCGACTGCCAGGTCAATGGAGAGTCTGTTCCCTCAAAATCCGGCAAGCGCTTCGAGGTTGTCGACCCCGGCACCGGCAAAGTTTGGACGAGCTGTCCCGACTGCGATGCAGCCGACGTCGACGGCGCTGTGCAATCATGCTACGACACATTCAAGAGCTATTCGGCGTGGACGCCAAGGCAGAGAGCTCAGTGCCTGCTGAAATGGCACCAGCTCATCATTGAGCACCGCGATGACCTGGCCAAGCTTCTTGTTTTCGAGACCGGAAAGCCTCTGGCAGAGGCATACGGGGAAATTGACTACGGGACCACCTTCACGTGGTGGTTTGTTGGCGAAGCTGAGAGAGTCCAGGGAACAACAATCACTTCCGCCATTCCCGGCCGCCGTGCCTTCACAATTAAACAGCCCATTGGCGTTGTAGCTGCCCTTGTGCCTTGGAACTTCCCCATCGCCCTTACACTGAGAAAGGCCAGCGCGGCCCTGGCGGCTGGTTGTACCATGGTTGTGAAACCATCACCTGAGACACCCGCGACAGCCCTGTCGCTCGCCCGCCTGGCGGTTCTCGCAGGGTTTCCTCCAGGTGCATTAAACGTCATCACCACGAGCCTCGAAAACACGCCGGCCGTGGCAGAAGCCCTCTGTCTGCACCCACTGGTCAAAAAGGTGACCTTTACAGGCAGCACTCGTGTGGGCAAATTGATTTCAGGCCTGTGCTCCAGGAATCTGAAAAAGACAACCCTAGAGCTGGGAGGCAACTGCCCGTTTATTGTCTTTGATGATGCCAATCTCGACCAAGCCATGGGTCAGCTCATGAATCTGAAATGGAGGCATGCCGGCCAGGCCTGCGTTTCATCCAACAGAGTATACATCCAGCGGGGCATTTATGCCAAGTTTGTTGAAGATTTGATTGCAAAGACGAAACAGCTAAAGGTCGGCCATGGCATGGAGGAAGGCACCACGCTTGGTCCCGTCACAACGCCTCGAGGACTGGATAAAGCCGAGGATCTGGTCAAGGATGCAATCTCCAAAGGCGCGGGCATCAAACTTGGAACTGGGGAGAGAATAACTGCTACTGGAAAAGATGAAGCGGGCTATTATATGGCTCCTACAATCCTCTCCGATGTCACAGACGATATGCTGCTAAGCCAGGACGAGATTTTTGCGCCTGTTCTGGGAGTGTCAGTCTTTGATACCGAGCAGGAAGTCATTGAAAGAGCCAACAATACAAGCATGGGGTTGACTAGCTACGTATTCACTAAAAATGTGGACCGCCTATGGAGAATGTTTGAGAAGTTAGAGGCCGGAATGGTGGGACTGGTAAGTCAAAATCATTACACTCTGGGACCTTGCTGACTTTTGACTCAGAACACTGGCAACAATTCATCTGCGGAGGCTCCATTTGGTGGTATAAAGGAGAGTGGAAGCGGAAAGGAGAGCGGCAAGGACGTTGCTATTGACGAATTCATGATTACCAAGAGTGGAACTTTGACTCTGGAAGATTAATAGTTGAAACCACCAATTATATTGTTTCTGTACCCGGCCCAGTTCTAATATCTCAAAATGGTATTTTGTTGGGTATCTATTTCCCCTCTTTTCCTCACCACGCTTGCGGCACTTTTGCCCGTACATGTGGAGTTCTATCAGATCGTAAGAATGATGCCCGTGTCACGCCAATGCAAGCCACGCAGCGTCGATCATAAGCCCTATTCCTTCGGCTACAAGGGCTATCCCGACGGCAATGATTTTTGCCGATCGAGCGCCTTCACCGATCTCACTTGGCGAGCTCGTTCCGCCCATCGGAATTATCCCGGACTCTTATCATGCATGTCTAACAATTTCTTGATCCCCTTCGATGTGCGGAGGGAGCCCTGATGTATCTACTCCACAAAAGCACATCTCACGAGCAGTGATTTGCATAATTTGCAACATATTATTGGACAAAATTTAGCTTAGTGCCTACCTCTGGGCTCCTTCTACACATCCGCGGGGATGTCTCCAAGTCACACAGTGAAACTGCCCGCACACGATCTCTCATTCGCAGCTCCTTTGCTTTGAAGGTCTCAGCCAGCGCACAGACTCAAGTCGCTCATTGCTCTAATGAGAAAACATGCATTAAGCTGAAGCTGCAGGGCGGAGTTGCATCTGTCTGTACTGCCACATGACAAAGATGCCTAATCTGTTCCGCTCCTCCTATAAGTCGGTGAGGATTCATGGCCGATAGCTGAAGTTTTTTTATATAAATGCTCCAACGAGTCATTCGGCGTTTCAAAAGGTCACCGGACTCCAGACCCCTCCGCTGATCACATTCTTTGGTCAAGACAATGAAGAGCCTGTCTCAGTTGGCTCCGGCCATCCTACTAGCGTCGATAGCAAACGCTGCGGGCACTTCCGGCACTAGTGCTGTTTGTGTTGGTCTCCAAAGCCACTCACTCAACGTCCAGTGCAGGTATTAACGATTGCCGAATTTAGTGCAAAGCCCTCGCTAATCAGCCGCAATTGCGAGGCAAGGTATATTACCCCGATTCCACTTCATACGATGAACGATTGGAAACATACTGGTCCCTGAGTGCTGCGCTGAGCCCATGGTGCATGGTCCTGCCCGAGACTCCAAACCAAGCTTCAATAGTTATCAAGACCATTGTTAAGAATGAGTGTCCATTTGGAATCCGTGGTGGTGGACATGGAACCCACGCCCTCGCAAACTCCCTAGAGAAGGGCGTCACGGTCGACATGGGTGAGTCTACCACACAGTTCACGCACGAAGCAGCAAAGTCTTATATTTTTTACTTCACCCAGGTTATTTCAATAGTACAACTTACAACAAGGAGTCTAAAACAGCTTCTATTGGCCCTGGTGCCCATTGGGGCGACGTATATGACGTCCTGACCCCGCTCGGCGTAACAGTCACAGGTGGTCGTGCAAGCTCTGTCGGCGTCGGCGGTTTTCTGACTGGTGGTGGTAACTCTTTTCACTCGGCCAGCCACGGCTACGCGTGCGATCAGGTGCGGAACTTCGAGGTTGTTCTTGCCAACGGCCAAATTGTCAACGCCAACGAGAAGGAAAACCCAAATTTATGGAAATCGCTGAAAGGTGGCTCTGGTAATTTTGGCCTGGTCACACGCTATGACCTCAATGTTATTGAGTTTGAAGACCCAGCCAAGCCTCACATCTGGGGCGGTGTCGTCAATTATAACAACACCAAGAGAGATCCACTTATCAAAGCGTTCGTTAACTTCACCAATAATGTCCCAAACGATATTTACAGCTCTACGATTATGGATTGGAGCTATAACCCAGCCACAGGCGGCTTCTACATTCGCACCATCCCAGTCAACGTTGCTAACAAGGCATATCCTGCAGCGTTCGATGAGTTTCTAGGCATCGATGGGAAAATATCCAACTCGTTGAGAAGCGCCACAATGTCTAATATTACAGGAGAGCTTTCCGGACCGAGGGTTTAGTATGCTTACGTTTCACGATTGTAAATTCTACATGCTAATCAATCTCCACAGCACAATTTGGTTCACAGGGGCGTATAAAAACGACGCCCGTGTTCTCCAATTTATTGCGAAGAATCACGAAAAGTTGATGTTACGTATTGAGAAAGCCCTTGGTCGCGAGTCCGGCTTCTACAGCAGCTGCCAGACACAGCCAATCACTGCGCCGATGATATCTCATGCCAAGGGCCAGAATGTCATGGGTCTAGAACGGAGGATAAAGACAGGTCCCGGGTTTGTGTTTCTAATTTACGTTGGTGTAAGGAGCGCTGCAGACGAAAAGAAGGCATATCCCTTTGTAGAAAAGTTCTACAGAGATGTAGAGGAGTACGCCACCTCGGTGGGTTCCAATTGGGACTGGCACTACCTCAACTATGCTCGCTTGTCTCAGGATCCAATCTCTGGTTATGGAAAAGAAGCTGTGAAGCTGCTGAGGGAAACTTCAAAGAAGTACGATCCCAAAGGGGTCTTCCAGCACTTGCGACACTCGGGATTCAAAATTCCCAAGTGAAGTCCATATATAACCATTATTTGGCTTTGGTCGCTATCCGGCTGGACGCCGTTGGTCAGAAGGGTAACGAGGATTAGCTTTAAGAGCACACCGTGAATCTTTAATCCAGTTTATTTCGTTCAAAACTAAAAGATTTCTATTGAAATGAGAAGCCACCTGTTCCTTTTAGACTTTTCCTAATAATGATTCATGCGGAGCAGACATGAGCAACTCATGACCCATTCCCACCTAATGTATTTAGTAGTACTCGGTACCCTTGTAATATTATTGTGCATTGTTCTACACAGAACCATAATTGTCTATTTATTCTTTTCTCCGCTGTTCCAGTAGTCGACTTATTCTACAGTTCAGGTCAACATAGATCGGTACTCCCGAGTCCTACATGAGAACTCCTCCCCATTCCACAACTCCTTTCCATCTATATGGCTCATACTCGGTGTCCCTATTTGTTCAATTACGAAGCTCGCGGCCACAGAGCCTGCAATTGCAGCCTCAGACAAGTTATTCGTCTCCTCAAGCTTGACCGTAAACGCACCAAGGAAAGCATTCCCAGCCCCGGTTACATCTATAACCCGTCTGTTGTCATTATGAAATGATGGAAACCACTTGGCAGGATATGAACGTGCCACAACAAGGCACCCGTGTTCTCCACTACGGATCACAACGGCGCCATCTCCAGCAGCCCCTACTCCAAACTCGACAATTTCTATGGCTTGCTTCTCGATTGCGGCGCGGGGGAATGTGTCTGAGGATAGCTCTGAATTTGATGAATGGGAAAAAGTCGACAAGAACTCTTTGTGGTTTGGCGAGTATACATTGACCAGTTTGACTGACTCGAGATGTGAATCCTTATTCGCAAAAATGCATGAAGCCGGAGCAGGCTCCCATACCAGCAAAGGCCTGGGTACACGTACAGGCTCGCTGACACGAAGGTTCGTGAGTTGGGTGATAAAATCATTTAAAAGTTCCGGGGAGGCCAAGAAATGAAAAGCCTCTGAATGCAAGAGGGATTTGTCCCTGAGATCATGTGGTTTTGGCTGCAGTGGAGGAGTTGTATACTTGAAGATTCTGTCTACCCAACCGACAAGCAGATTAGCCAATGCACGATTCTCTACAAGCGCGGAGGTCTTACTATCAAAGTTATCGCCCTCGTATCGAAGCAAGCTGCGTGTAGATAATTGCTTTTCGTTGACATCAATAGCCAATGTGGTACGCCATTTCTTTAGATCATCGGCGACCGATGAGGGGAAGTCCCTTCCAGCCAAGACTAGACATCCTACCTGTTGGGAACCATGTAATCCCTTTGCCATACGCGCACCGAGAGTCCCTAGTACGGGTATCCATTGTCAACAACAGAATCACAGAAATATGCGATGTGTCTGACAAGGGTCAACTAACCATAAAAACCCGATCCGCCAGGAACATCAATAAGCACTCTGCCATCAGGGAAGTGCATTTCGTCTAAAACCAGCATGCCCAGTGACACAAAGACAATTTTCTCGGATAGCTCCGGTGCTGATATTGGTTTTGCGAAATATTGGTCCATGTCGCCTTTTCCAAAGTAATTTATCACTTGAGTTTCCAAACCGCACATCGAATGTCATGCAATCTAAACCTCGATTGAATTCTTGCTGAAAGCGATACCGAAAGACCTGCCCACGGAGTTATTCTGGGGCTGATTTCGTTTCATGCCCACCTCATCAGGTCGGAGCCTCCCATTCGAGAGACAGAATCTGGTCGCTTATCTACACAGAACCTCATATCCAAATTTATCCGACACCAATCTTTTCCGGGCGGACCTCGGCTCATCTATTTTTACCTTTACCCGACAATTTCCCATCCAGACTTTGCGTAACCCAAATGACTCTTGTGAGTCAGCTCAGCCTGAGAGCAAAACGTTTCGCCAAGCTTGTCCCAAATTCTCGAGAGCACCTGATTTGAGATTGAGCATGTTCTTCATTAAAGTTAATTCTTTTTCAAACTCTCTTAAAATAAAAGACGGGAACTGCGTAATTAAATCACGCTGGATAAAAATATAAAGACCTCGCACTGTTTGGTACCCGATAAATTGATTTGCATTGTCAAGCCACTAAAAGTGCAGACACCGTGATTCGGAGATCGCGTTCAATAGGCCTAGATACGAGTTCATTTCCTCATTATTCTCTGCCTTGAATCCAAGTCTAGGCACGAAGACCGCTTTCTAGCAGTGACCATCAGCTCAACATCTCACTATGTCCTCTACGTCTCCTTCAATGACAACCAGCGAGAGCTCGTGCGGTCCAGATGTTGGTGGGACAGATCAAAACACCACTCAAGATTACCTCCTAGCCAACGCTCTAATTGTTTCTATGGTAGGCGGGCCAGGATCTGGAAAGGGGACGCAAGGTCAGCTACTCGCCCAGAACTACCATATCAAACATATCAGCATTGGAGATGTCCTCAGAGCCGAAATGGCCCGACAGGGAAGCAGATATGGCGAGATTATTCGAGAAAACATGACCAATGGCAAAATTGGCCCAAAAGAGATCACAGTGGCTCTTCTCAAGGACGATATTATTCAAAGCCTCGCCGATGGCTTTCGCATTTTTGTGCTTGATGGTAAACTATTGCATATAATATTTTATACTCTGCTCCGATAGACTAACGGCACTGACACAGGATTTCCACGCAACAAGGAACAATGCTATTACTTTGAGCAGGAAGTGGGTCCAATAATATCGCTCTTGGTCTTAAACTGTTCTGATTCCGTCGTCATCAACCGCCTCATGTACTTCAACCGCAACCGCTTCGATGATAATTTGGGTCTCATTCAGAAACGCATTGAGACTTTCAAAACTACAACCTCAGAGGTGATTGCGATTTTTAGGGACCGGAACAAAGTGTTCGAGATTGATTCTAGTCAAAGTGTAGAAGATGTCAGAGTAGAGATCCAGGCGACTCTAAAAGGTCTCGGGCTTATTACATAGCCGCGAGCATTAGATTGACAAATCCCACTTGCATGATCCGAGAAGGCTTGGACAGTGGTGTCCGAGAAACGGGAGAATTAGGCAAAAGGGCAAAAAGAAAGTATCGCTGCGTGATCTGGGAATCGAACCCAGGGCTCCCCGACGCTGCTCGGATGGCAACGGAGAATTTTACCACTAAACCAATCACGCTTTGATGTTTCGTGACTGTGATGTGTGAGTCCATGGGGTCTCGCAATGTTCTCACGAGAAACAGTTGGCCAGGAGGCAAAAAGAACGATCCATTGCGTGATCTGGGAATCGAACCCAGGGCTCCCCGACGTTACACGAATGGCAACGGAGAATTTTACCACTAAACCAATCACGCTGGTTATTGATGTTTCCGAGTGAAAGTTTTGTTGTACATGAATGTGGGACAGAGAAGAAGTTGGTGATGCTTTTACTGGCCTCCCTTGCAGCTGTGGATAATCTGGAGACAGCAAATACCAGTAAGGATCTCGCTGAATAGTATACGTCCACCCGCTTCTAGAATCGAAGCGCAATATCTTTGAAACAGACCTCCGAAAATTTTTATCATCCTCCAATTGAACGACAATATATGATTTAATCGTTTTCTTGATCAATTCAGAGAGGTGGGGTTTTCTCGTTGAAAATCAGAGGTCCCGTACCCTACAGTCGTTCTGTCTTCCATCATGACATTGATATTCAAACCATGCAAATGATATAAATTCACGATTCCAGTCCTCAATTTGAGAAAAAATTGTGTTTATAAATTTCTATTGTTTTATTATACTGGGGTATTCATTATCATTATTTTATGCCATCTACATGTTAACAACCGCACACGCCTGCCTCATTCATTCAATATCGCAGCGTCAACCTCCCATTCAATCGTCGGAGTGCTGAGATTGGCTTTCGTTATTGGCCCTTGCTTCATCCAACAGTCGCCGATGGAGTTTGATGAAGCCACCATGCTTTTATCAGTCCACTGGGGGAGATATGCGACACCCGCGCATGCTGGCTGCTTGCTCCAATTATTCCACATAACACATGTTTCCATGCAGTTATTAAAACTTCCGGAATACGACCCAATAAAACTACCAAAACTCAAATCCATATTGCAGTGAATGGTGAATAGTGAATTCTTTCCAGCTAGATATGCATGTTAGTATCTTGAGACCGAATGAGCATAACAATACGCGACGCTTACATTTGGCGAGATATTTTACGGTTTTATCACTTCCGTTGTAGCCCCAACAACCATTTGTAAGGTTCGTAAGACTGCCTGCGTATTCTGCATCCTGCAGTTTGGAATCGGAAGCGCTATATTTCTGAGCAAAAATGCCTAAGCCGGCTGCTAGTCCGATGGTAGTGGCGGCGAAAAAGGCGACGGCAATCGACAGAATTAGGACCGGCAAAGAGAGCCCACATATTCTCTTCTCTTTCGGCTGGACAAGCGTCGTGCCCATAGACATCGGCTGAGGGGAGTAGGCATATTCGCCGGGCTTGGCTGAAAAAAGAGAGAATCCCCCCGGCGTATGCGATGGCGTCGTTGCAGTATACTGCGGACCCGAGCTCGTTTCGTCCAGTTGAGGCAATGTGCTCGAGGCTACCTCAGGCGCGTCATCGTACTGCAAGACGGGTCAATATTAATAGATTCCAGACAAATGTGGGTTCCCTTACTCGGGTGATGGTAGCCATCTCCTAGCTGGTTTTCTGAGATGTTGAGCGACGATCAATTTCTCAGCGAGAAGTCACCGCCACAACGGTCAGCACTTGGGCGGATGAAAGGTTTTAAAGCACCGAGAAGAGATCAGCCTAAGCTGTTATAGTCGCCCGTTTGTTATCCACAAGGCCCCCTGCATTCACAAGGCGCACTTGCAGCTCAAGCGATCCTAGGCCCGGGACTTACGAGCCTTGATGACCTATTAATAACGGCTGTTGGTGAGATTCCACCAGCTTCGAACGGGGACAATTGGTCTTGGCTGGTCTCATCGCCACGTCGGAGGCAGCTCTGACCCAATCAACATCGGGTGTGAAAATTGAAGCTTGGTTTGACCCACGGCCCGCCATGGCAGCGGGGCGACTTCAGCTTGACACAGCCGGCAGCAAAACCAGTCGGGAATGGATCATTCATTGCCAGGGCGCAAAATTTCCCCAAGAAAAAGAGCCAATTTTCTTGAAACGTAGCCTGGTAAAGAGATCAATGTACTTTTGCAATTCAGGAACATGGCCAAGCTGATCATCTTTTCGGTTAACCAATGGTTACGGCCTGACGGATACGGGCGGACAAGTGAAGGGACTTCGGTCACCCCACATGTCAAACTGGCTGATGTTTAATTGGGCGCGGCACATGGGTACAAATTGGGATTAATGCCATCAGCCGCACCTAAGGCGCAAGCAACAACCCAGCCCCTGGGCAAAGCCAGCCCCATCTTTAAATACGACACGGCCTCTTGTGCCGGGACATTCTCACAGGACCATAACACTGACGTAAATGTTGAGATTAATAGGCTGCCTATTGCAATGCCTATAAAGGAGATTCACCCAACTTGGATCTTAAGGATTCCTAATTAGTCTACTTCACGTCTGGGCCCTCATACTACAACTCTGTGTATTGACACCGGTAAATACAGCAGCAAATTCATCCACCGGAATGGACTGAAATAGTTGAATTCTTGTGCCTTAGAGTTTGTGTGCATCTTCGTACGGCATATGCAAAAAGTGTGAAAGGTCTTGCCGTGTAGATCCTCCACTCCAATCGTGAATAGTGCAACACCACCTTGGGATGTGCGTATGTTCGACAGTAGCGTCCTGATGAAAGGTCTTGGCGCCCACTATATATCTGTCTTTTGTTTCTTTACTTCAATTGGCTTGGAATCATTATTCAGAGAATCTAATAGTCATTCACAATCCTCGCATGAACCGGGCCTAGTGGAGTTGCATTCCTTCTCCCAATAGACACAGGACTAGACCCAAGACCAGAGCCCACGGCACATGGGGCGGCGACAAGAATCTACACGGTGGAAATAGTGACCGCCACGCGACCTTGCCCGTCAAAATACCAAAACACATTTCACGACTGATGGTGCCACACTTGAAGCCTTGGTTTCAAATAGTGTCAACTAAGGTGTCAAGAACACGTGTGTAATATGCGCAGCAGATAATGAAAACATCGGATTTTAGTTTAGTGCAAAGGTGTTTTGCTAGACGTCCAAGTCTGGACCTAGCGTCTGCTCCCTTGATAAAGCCTGTTCCGAGGAAACGATCTGGTACGTGGACTACACCTCGAATGCAGTACTGGGAAATGGCCGTGGAATTCAATGGAGTTACTATAAAATAGTAATAACAAAGGATCATGCCTAAGAGGAGGCTATGGTTAGAAAGGGACGTCAATATGCGTCACCAAGGGTTGATTCTTTCGCCATCTCATAATTATCCTATTGCTAGTTAGACAATATGTGTCGTTCCATTGTCCATTGCTGTCGGCGTCGCTATTTCTCGGCACAATTATGAGGGTTTCCAGAGCTGTCCCCCTTTTCCTTCGCGCCAATAGCACAAAACTTGAGATCTTTGGTGTAGTAGACGCGCATCGGGCCAGGTTTGTTGCTATCTCCCTTTTTTTCTTTGTACTTGTATGCCTTTCCGTCATCGAGTACTGGAAGCTCCCACACATCTTTGTCGCAGCCATCGGGGAATTTCATCACATCGCCCTTGTTTTCAAATTTCTTTGGATAGCCACTCTTTCCCTTGTCGGTTTTGGCACTTTTTAATTGATCAATAGCAGTGTCTTCCTTGATCTCACCATATTTCTTCCCGTCATTCTTTATGCCGGCCTTACATATAAAAGTCTAAAAACAATTTCAGTATCCAGTCTTCAAGTTGGGAAAGAGTAGATTATCATACCTTACCATCACGAGTTTCAAGGGAGGCATCGTGATCAAACACCGCAACCGGGCCAGCGATGGCAATAGCAGCCGCAACAAGAGTGAGGAATGACTTAAAAACGAGCATTTTTACTGAATGGGCTATTCGCAACAGAATTCTTATATGGGCTTGTGAATGAATTGAAAGAAACTGCTAATAAGTCTTCACTGTAGCGGGGCCAATTAGTAACTTGATGTGCTGTGAAATGCGCTTCATCTCCCTTTTCAATTCAGCACGATAGCATGTTATACTACGGCCGAAATTCAATCTCCACCTGTCTTCAAAAAGTCCCCAAGCCACTGAGCAGCGATCATCTGAAAATCAGCTGAAGAAAAATTCCCGAGAGCCCGAGACAAAATTCCGGTCATAAAATGAGCCCAATATGACGCCAGAATCAATAAATTGTATCACAAGTCGCAGTCACTCAATTCGTGTAGAGATATTCTGAAAGAACCAAAGTTACCTTTGCTGCCACTGTTTTACAGTAGCTCGATGATAAACAATTTGATCGGAATGGCCTGGATCGACATCTCAAGTTCATTGATTGGCGGGTTATGTTCTGTGTCTCCACCAATCGATCATGTGACAGCACTTTTGAGAAACTTCGATAAAGCGGCGTAAATGTGTCTCATCTGTGACATCAGCGCAGCGTCAGCATAACGCCCCCTGTAATAAAGCATCATGATCCCATCCTAATGTATCCACTTCTGACGATTTACATTCCTGCCCCGCGGAAGCGATAATTAATTAGTATTCTTGTTCAGATTCAACAACTCAATTCCGTCCTCATTTTTCTCCACCACAGTCTTAGTCAAGAAGACATGGCACCCGTGATACTCAAACTCGAGGATGAGGGAGCACCAGATTTCGCTGGCAAGGTAGTTGAGGTGCTCAACTCGACCCTCCCGCCAAACGGCCCGACGTCTCCCGAGGAAGCTGCCGCAGCCATAGACTCTCTTTGTCTGGAGAATTGCGAAAAGAATGGCACGGCGGGCTCTTTCCTCTGGTGGTTCTGGGATCTTGTCCATGATTTAGCACGCCAAGTTCCCTACGATAGCCCGGAGCAGGATCGGTTGGCAGCTGCGATCAAGGCACTCCATGACTTGCCACCCAGGGCGGTGAACTTGGGCAAAGATTGGGGCGACGAGGATTCCGTTGAAATATGGAAAGGTTTGCCCATGTTTGGCAATACTTTCTACGAAAAGATCAGCGATGGTAAGCTACAGGTCGTTTCTCTCAGAATTATGACCACTGACTTGGGCGTTACAGGAGACGATAATGCCGACGGAGAAACTGAGCGAAAGGAACGCGCGGTTAACCTGCAGGCCTACGCGGCAAGAGTTGCTGGCCAGTGCCTTCTCCCATTTCAGATGTATGCGATCTGGGCCTTAGTTGATGCCCTGGAAGGAACATTAACACCAGTTCGAGGCGCTCCTGACGAAGTCAACGAGGACCCAGCCGCCATAGAGGACATTTCATTCAAATTAAGAAGCGCTGTAGCTTGGATTAAACACGCGGGACACATCCTATATGGGCGTGATGAGGAGATACATGGTGCCACGGCTGGCCCACTGTGGAAGCTCGACAAGGCGCAAGCAAAGAAGTTGGGCCGCAAGTTTCAGGGCACAAACGGGCTAAGTCGACAACGGTGGCAACTCTGGAAGGAAAGGTTTAAAGCCATTCGCGAAAATGCTGGATTGGAGGAAAAGGATAGAAGTGAGGCTGGAAGTGCGTATGCTGCCATGGAAAAGGTTGAGAGGGAGCAGTAGTGATCAAGTGCCATATACCTTGGGGTCTGTCTGGTTGTTAGAATGATTCCGCAGTATGCCGTCCCCGTAAATGCCTTGTGGTTTAGTCTTTTGATTAGAGTTACTACCGGATAGGGATATCAAGTGGATTGTACCATTCGCGCCGGAGGTTTTTTTTCACCTGAATAATTCATTAGAACGATCGGCGTTATCTTCAAACAGTTATGCTCAGGTCTTGAGGCAGTGCTCCGAAACAATGGCTTGGTGAAATGAAGACTCGCGTCTCTCGAGCATGAGAGTTTTATTGGCGTTCGGTAGCGGGCCGTGCTAAACTACGCCGCATTACCCCACATAACAATGGAAGAAGACGGGCTAAACGTAGTCCGGCCTGAGCCACTGTGGGCTGAGTTGGTAGGGATTGTTAACTTTTTTGAGTGGAGAAATCCATGATGCTAAGCGAATTTTCTCGACTGAGTACGACGCGAGTTTCAATGATGGATGCAGAATGTTACCTAAGTATACAAAACATGCCAAAATGAGACATTTTCTCACATTATGGCTAGATGCATCACCCCTAGTTAATGTGGTTGGGCTGGGATGAGACGGAGCTCGCAGATGATCCGGACAAGAGTAGACAGCTCGAATGTCCCAACGAAGCGAATCTTGTGAAAGAGATTTTCGAATAGTGAATGCAGCGTTGCAAGGAGAAGCCTAGTTAGCTAGTAGGTTTTCTACTCTAGCTTCAACAGTGTGGATTGATGAATATCGTGACTGTTCGAACACAGCTGTACTCAAATACTATTTTATACATAATATCATAAATATTGACGCGACACCGCTCCAACGCCCACCGCTCTTAACACTGTGTGTAGTCTGAGTCGTCTCAAGACCAATGGTGGCATTAAACCAGTTACCAAGAGGTTCAGACGGCGTTGGAGTCAAACTTGTCGTCCAACCCGGAAAGTGAATCGATGGAACATTCATCTCGATCACATACAGGCGAATTCAATGTCAACGGAATTTTGAGGAGAGCGTTCCGAATTCCCGTTTCTTATTCCGGTGCCAAGACCGCCAAGTAACAACCTCAAGCGCCATAGCCATGAAATGATTTCAGCTAGAAGAAATTAGAGTTGAGTTAATAATTGGAGCATAATCCACACTGCCCCTCTTATACGAAAATTAGTGTCTTGGTTGGGCTGGGTCGGCATAAATTTCGTACCGAAGTCTGGTTTTCGTTTGTGTACGGCTAGCTGCGCTATACAGAGGGGAACAGAATATTCAGTATCTAGTAAAACACAACGAACTAGTTCTCTGTGCGTATTGGTTGCGGTAGGCATGGATGCCAAAATTTCTCTAGGCACAATGCAAAAGGAAATCATAGAATGCACTGACTAGGCTACAAGGTAGATTGGCTTGGCAGCATCAATGCCGACAATGGTCCAAAAGAGGCTTGTAAAAGCTGCCAAGGCCTTGGCGGTAGGGTATAGAATAGACATTTGATAATGCATACGTGTAAAATGGATGACCCATTTAGATCTTTATGTGGCATTTTCAGGGGCGACGGTTGGTATAAGTAGTGAGATTCAATCACTATTGCTCTTTATTCCACCATCGTCAACCAATATTCATACCCAATACACTATCAAATACTAAAAGAACTACTACATCCTTTTGCTACCATGAAGCTATCGTCAGTCTTCCTCTTTGCTGGTTTAGCTGCTGCGAGCGCTGTTCCCCAGGTAGAGGCCAGACAAGACGAGAATCTGGTTCCCTGCTGCTTCAGATGGAGGTCGGGAGTAAGTAATGCGTCGGGATATATTGGGCCTCATTCTAACCCTCACAGCCCGAGATCAATACGCAAACTTGGCGCAACACGAAAATGTCAGACGCCCCTCTGAGCGATCAGCGCGCTTGCATCGCACTCATTACTCGGTAGGATGACTCATAATATTTAACATTCTTTTTATAGAAACGAGTACTAATCTAGAATTGTGCAGCGATCCCAACGACCCTAATAACTGTCATGCTGTTAATGCTACGAACTGGGCTGGATACTGCACTCCAACTGGTGATGCTTTGGAGGTTATCGAATGTGCCTAAGCCTATTTCATTGACCACCTAATGGGTTATGCCTATTGCACTGAAGGTCATCAGTGAGGATATAAGCTGATAAATTGAGAGTGATAACAACCACGTATGGCATTGCAATACGTTGGCCTTGGATGCCTGGGGAGGTTCCTGTGGAATCCTTTCACTGGCTAATGAGAGAAACTACATTATCCTCTTCACAAGTTCTTGCTACGTCATTGCCTAAGTGAATTTAACTTTTCATTTTCCATTATCATTGTCATGTTTGCAAGGGAAATTGAAACAGCCTCACAATGACATTATAAAAACCGACATGCCATCAGAAATAAATCAGAGAATTATTGTCTCGTCTTAATAGCCTATTCCGATATCCCTGTCTCTCGTTTCGACCACCACATTGTTCTGAACATGGATACCACCGATGTTATGATTTTCATTGCGACGATACTCATGATATTGGCTGGAGACTACCGTATTGACGCACTCTGAAACATGCACAGCAGATGTGTCAAAATCTCCCATTTCTGACAAGCCATTCTCTGCATCAGCTAGTTGATGTGTTGAACTCGACTCATCGGTCTCCTTGTCCTTTTTGGTCCTTGATATGGTAGTCAACCTGATGATGTGACTAGGCTGACTAATAGGATAGCTACTACCAGCCGAGCTGAGGAATCGCGCTGGAAGAATGTGACGGAATATTGGCCGAAGCAACGGAAAGCAAGCTATAAAAGAAATAACGATTAGCAAGAAGGGATAGACTTCATTAGTTAATAAGGCTTACCAGAGACAATCGCCATGTTAATCTCAACTGTCGCCCAGAGGCAATTCATTGCATACGCATACAGCATCTCTTTTGTTTCTGGATCATAGTGGATTGACTCTATTAAAACAAAAATCGACGCGATACAGACACTGAAAGATTAGCATCTATCTCTCACATGGTAGACGCAGTAAAGAGAAAGGCTTACACGGCGCCAATAATGAAAAGGGCAGTAATAGCGAGCTTTTGGCCGACACGAAGTCGTAACTTGAATACTTCAATAACAGGCAATGCAAGAATGATGACATCCATGGCAAAGTGAGTAAGCACCGTACCAAAAAAGAAGAATCCATCCTTGATTCTGCAATGTGCATTCGGAATTGTGTGGTCCCAATACGCCTGGACGGGGACGCAACGGAAAATAACCATAAAGGTTCGTAGGATAATCCATATGACGGAAATAACTAGCATTAGCAATATCGGGATTCGGATCGTAGAATGCTGAAATATTCTCCAGTAGAAGGATAAAATGGCAATTTTCGAAGATGCGATCGAGAAGGCATAGGTAAGAGAGTTGAGGAACGACATTAATCTTGACTTTTCCAGTATATGCTCTCTAGATGCGTCGTCAATGGAGCTGGGAAAGTGTTGACCAAGTGACCAATGTATGGTCCCTGAAACGCAGAGTTTAGTCCTTGCACAAGACTCGGGATTATTGGTAGAGCTCGGATTGTACATTCTAGCATAATGGAGCAATAACCACTTGCAAATACCTTGCTTTCCAATAAATATTTTGTCCCACGCAAGGTTTCATGATCACCGTAAACTCACAAAGGCAGAAATACAAAAGTAATCGTCGAACCACCAGGCCACTTTAGTCATGCGTCTCGCAATCATACGCAAGACGACTGAAAAGAGCGCCACCGCCCAGGTAATGCCGACTCCGATAAATATGTTGCTTTGGAGTCCAGACATATTTGTGGCAATGACCCTCCGTCTTCGGTTTCATGAAAGATGTTTGCGATTTGGAGCAAAGATTCCACAGTGAATATCCCCGCACATGGGATAGCTGAAGTGACAAAGATCAGCTACGGAATCTACGAAAAGGGGAATGGGATCTACATTTGAACAATGAAAATGGCTGTACCTACTTCTGAGCCTTGTTGTTGGTTTGCAGGGAATCCCGTTGGTGGCTTTTGGTGGCTGATCCGGGGCAATCCCATTCCCCAGAATCTGAATGCCGGCATAGCACTTGGCTGTGCTAGCCCTTGCATGACTTGGCGTTAGGCTAGCACACTCATGGATCATTGGGCTGTTGGTTCAGAACATGACGGTAGAGTCTGACTCGGGGTTTGCGGGACGGCTCAAAGGAGGCATCCGATACGCGATACAACGCCTCAGGAGCCACACCATGCCTTATTTAGGCAAGGTTACCGGCCCCCAACGATGTTGGGTCTCTCACAAATGCATCACCAAAATGTGATGAATGCGTCTCGCCAGGCCTATGTGCACAAAATGGTAGACATCTATTCGCTAATCGCATGTGGCTTTGCCTCCTTAAATCCGAGCTGTTGTTGGTGGCTGCCCAGCCCAAGCTGGCAATCTTGGACACTCAGATACACATCCATTCTGTAGAACAAAGTCTGGAACTTGCACTTGCAGGGCCCCAACACCGGAGCAGGGATGCTACAGTGGCAGTATTGTCGGGGCTGAAGCTGAGTATGTCCAGAACTCAGAAAAACGCCCACCGGGAGACTAGATGGTAACCGATCCCTGTCCCTCGCACTCCAGAATCGTCGGCTATTTTAGTGGACTATCTTATAACAAGGGAGACCCCTGTGTGGTTCAAGTGGTTAGTGCCAAACTTGGTATCGTGTTCTATTGAACGTGGTGTTAATTGTGTTGTGTGGTGGGATTGAGTTGGCGAGACAAGACATGCGTCAAATGTGAAAAGTCTAGCATTAATCCAAACCTTGATCCAATTTCGTGTCATTTTTCAACAGAACCAGCGGCACCTGTAGCAGTCCAAGATTCAATTTCAGCACTTGTATAGGGGGTACTTTACCATTTTGTTGTCACTTCCCAGTCAATTTGGGGCTAATCAGCTTTGGAGAAAATAATTTCAGCTTTGATGAACAACGGAGCTCATTCAAATGCGACATATGCCTTTTTCAATTTACCTATGAATATCGAATTCACATCTTATCAAGCCTACTTAGATTCCTACCAAAAGACGATCTCCAATCCGGTATCCTACGGCTCATCGCTCAACTTGTGAGGCCCTTTTACTTGTAGTATAGCTCAATACAATCCACAATCTGTAATCAAATTAGCTCAGTTTGTTATGTGGCCGTTACCGAATATTACTGACAAAGTTTGGGCTGAGGAAGCCTGAACCAGAATTTCCGGACACGACATTGATAGTAATCGTGTTGGATCCTTTCTTAAGCGCCCCTTTAGATATCTCAAAGTCGTATATCTCGCCATAACCGCGGTACGCTCCGCGCGTGACCCCGCGGGAATCAATCCTGTCGGGCGCAGCACCAGCTGGACCATTCCAATCGTTGACCTGAATTTGAGGGCGACCCGCTGCAAATGACAATGTGGTGGAAACGCGGAGGATCATGACATCGTCGGCCGTGTTCAGATTAAACTTAATGCGAATTCCGTTGTTCACATCCTTGAAGATGGCCATGGGAAAGTCCTCGCTAGAAGAAGTTCCGACAGTGTAATCACCAGTCCACTCATCCATCCTGAGGTCGGAGGGATGCATGCGCAGGAACTTCTCACCATTTTTGAACTCGAACGGCTGCCCATTGCACTCGCCGATCCTGAAAGAGTTGGCTCCCCTATCATCTGGGTCAGCACCAACGTCCTTGGTCGCCGTCTGCCCTGCTGTTACCCTGACAGAAGTCTCAGCAACGAGAAACTCAGTCTGGTACAGCCTCTGGTAATAGCTCCCTGGTTTCATGGCTGGCGAAAGAAAGGAGCCATCCGAGTTGCTTTTGGCCCAATACTGAGCCCAGTCATTGTACCAGTGCACGACAGCACGATTATTGGACACTCCACTGACCTGGCCCTTGACATAGCCACGATCAGACTTGGGTACATATCCTAGCACTCCTTTATCCTCAAAAAAGCTGAAATCCACTTCTCGTATTTTGGGGAGGCTGCGAGAGAAGGAGAGGGCATACGGACCATGAAGGCCGACCCGGATCGGCTCGGTTTGCGTGTGGGCGCTCCACATGTAATTGTGAACAGCGTTGAAGGCGTCGCCATTGCTGGTTTCAATATCATGGAAGAACGGCCCACCAGACGAGCTTTCGGTTTGGGGTATCAACATGCAGGCGTACATAGTACTGGGGCTTGACCCATACACGCAGTGAACGTCCCGATCAATGTACCTTTCTGCAGAGTAGAACTTTGAGCGCGTTTCGTTGCCAACGAGCACAATATCTGCACCTTCAACAATCTCGGTATAGCCACTGTAATCCGACACCCTACCAAAGGGGTATTCGCTTGGTAAGATATCATTGTTGAGACGAGCGATAAAACGCAGCTCCCCAACGGAAGCGCTGGTAATATGAGTTGCCATATAAATCTTGGCGTCGCCTTTGCGAACGAACATGTAATGAGTAATGTTTGTTGCAGTACAGATGACTCTAATCATGTCGTCTCCAAGCAGGCGGACTGATACATTGGCGGACCCCAGGCCAGAACCGATATGTGAACCAGTATTGGCATACTGTAATTCGCTTCCAAGAAATTTAATTGATTTGAGGTCGCAGTTGGATTTGGAAATGGAAAAGACCAGAGAGGTTGATGCACCAGTATCCACAATGACGTTTTGGTCATTTTCAGTGTATCCGAATGCAGCCGTCGCACGAGAAAGCATGCAGGATGCAATGGTAAAGCATATAAGCCCCAAAAGCTGCATATTGGTTGCTTTAAGACTTTAGGAGTGAAAATATGATCTGTCTCAAGCATAAAGTTCATTTCTAGAAGTAGTCCTCGAGCTGTGCTTAAATAGTGCCCTGTCCTTTACTGAATGCTTACGTTTGAGCATATGAAATGAGGATCGACCATTTCCCCCTGCCTTGGAACTACAATGTAATACGGCAGAAATACAAATGTTAGGTTTCTGTCTGTAAATGGAACATTTTCTACTCCCCATCCGCCGATTGATGGACTTTCTTTCGAACTTCTGACCATGCATCCCATTCTCTAGCCATTTCACTCTATAAGCTTTTCGGGTATCATTACCGCGAACGTGTATGTGTCTGTATGTGAGTGAGAAGCTTATTCCACTGCCACTTGTAGAGTACTACTGCGGAAGAGACGTGCTAGGTTGCCTTGGATTGAAACCCATGTGTACCTGAATAACAGTAGAAATCTATTAGTGATAGCCTAGAAGGAAGAAGGGAAAGAAGCCTGGAACTGGAATTGAATTGGTAGCATGCATCACGAAGTAGTAGTTCCTGTTTAGAAGAATCCAGGTCAATATGACAAGTTCACGTTGGTAGACCTGGTGAGGCAGGACTCGAAGTCCATACCCTGGGAGTCTCGAATGGTTGGTGACGGGTGAGAAAAGGGGGTTGACTGGGGTCAATGCAGTCTTGGGGCGGGGTAGATGTTACGTGCCTCGGATGTGATAAATCCTACCCCAGGAAGCAGAGAAGGGATCCAACTATGCCGTCCATCTGCATAATCCGGGGAAGAGGTTGCCCTCATCGAGTCATGCAATGCAGCATCGTGAGTGTTGACATAGATCTACAGAGAACACGACACCCATCCCCTGCTTCTAAATACTTTTTGAAAACACTCATACCAAGAATAGTGTTAAAGGGCGTCGCGTTGTCGAGGTGACCGGCGAGGGAGCTGGGACTCCGATAGTCGGAGAAGATACCGACTCTCACAAATGGAGAACCTTGCGTGCTACGCCCTGGATCTGGGGCAATTCCTTTCCTCCGAGAATCTACCCCGTAGAAATATAGCGCCAAGGGATTCAAGGATTCTTTCAACGGGCCCTTAGCTGAATCAGGTCTTAAAATTGCCTTTGGGCTATGTAGTGTTGTGTCAATGGAGAGGGCTGTGATTTAAGCCGACCGTCCAATGTGATTCAGTATAGTGCGCAATTGGTGGAATAATGGCATGCACCTCACCACAAAGTCAGTCAAATATCCGACGGGTAAAAAATGAGCTGTAACTCGCATATGACCATGTTTAGTTCTACAAGGGCCTGTGTTCCTGGCAGGTGATGCGTCATGCGATCACCGTCACCACTATTCCCCTCGATGGAGACTTGGCAAATTTAATTACCCCAGTATTCTGGGCAATAATATCCGTTTAGAAACCTCCGCGATGATTTCTGATACCGAGGAAGTCTAGAAACAACTCATAACACGTGTGCACAATGCGCAACGTGAACAATCTGGCAAACTATAAAGCCTGTCAAGATAAGCTAGCAAATATTTGATTGAACATTAATCTGAGCTCCTAGCCAGTGTCGTGAGAATTCAATTGGTTTCGTTCGATTCCCAATCCAGTATGAGGTCCGCCGTGTTGCTCCTGGCGGCATCAGCCATATTTGATGTCGCCTACTCAAAGGAGCTTTGGTCATCGAAGCCGGCTGGATATGCAGCCATGCGAAGCTCTGACTATCTCCTAAAGACTGGATACCCTCTTGGAAATGGGAAGCTTGGTGGTAATACTTCGCAGTAGTGAATAGCTTGAACTATCGCTGACTCACCTTTGTCCCTTAGCCATCCCCTTTGGCCCACCCGGCGATGAGAAGATTAATCTCAACGTTGATTCTTTATGGTCCGGGGGCCCTTTTGAGGTTGATGTAGGTTTACCTTGAAAGATTGGACCACTTTTTCACGTCAAGCGTTTCGATGCATGGGTTCGCTGCTGATAAAAGATTCCATATGATAGGGCTACACCGGCGGCAATCCCTCGTCCCCAAGGTTCCAATATTTACCCGCAATTCGCGATCAGATCTTCAAAAACGGAACGGGAGGTAAATAACTACTCAAACTTCAAGCCTTTATGCTCTCTCCAAAATGAAATTAGCTAAGCCTCTGTGTTGTTCAGATATGAAGCAATTGCTAGGTACCAGAAGCTATTACGGCTCAAATCGTGTCCTGGGAAATCTTACCCTTCAGTTTGAAGGTTTTGAGAAGTATTCAAGCTATCGGAGAAGCCTCGACCTTGCATCTGCGGTCCACCAGGTTTCATACACTTCCAGCAACGCATCTACGAACGTTTCATCGTTGGCCTTTTGCTCCTACCCAGATCAAGTGTGTGTGTATCAGCTTGAAGCTAGCGATACATTGCCGACCATCAAACTCGGACTGGAGAACTTGCTTGTAGATCGGAACTTGACTAATACTACATGCAACAAAGGGCTTTTAGTTCATACTGGCGTTACCCAGTTAGGGCCCCCGGAAGGAATGCGATATACCGCATCAGCCGGCGTCAATTCTGATGGCGCAGCCGTGACCTGTTTGAGTAATGGAAGTTTGGAAATCAAACCAAAAGGAAATAGTATTACTATCGTTTGGGCTGCTGGAACGAACTATGACCAGAAGAAAGGTAATGCAGCCGCCGATTGGACGTTCAAAGGAAGCGATCCAACCTCTGCGGTCAAAACGACGCTTGAGGCAGCTTTGTCCAAAGGATTTTCAGGGCTCAAAAATTATCACACGGAAGACTACCAGAGTCTGGAGGGCTCCTTTTCCCTGGAGTTTCCCGATACGCAGGGCTCAGAAAACACCGAGACTTCTCAGCTTATACAGGGATACACTTACGATGGAAACGGGGACCCGTATCTTGAGAATCTGCTCTTCGATCTCTCACGCTATTTATTGATCAGCTCCTCCAGAGAAAACTCTCTTCCCGCTAACCTCCAAGGTCGATGGACCGAGCTTCTCAAACCTAGCTGGGGAGCAGACTACCACTCCAACATCAACATTCAAATGAACTACTGGGTTGCCGATCAGACTGGCCTTTCTGAAACTCAAAGGGCCCTCTTTAATTACATTGAAGACACGTGGGTTCCTAGAGGGAGCGAGACTGCTCAGCTGCTGTACAATGCATCTGGCTGGGTGGTGCACGACGAAATGAACACCTTTGGATTCACGGCTATGAAGGACGTTGCTAGCTGGGCGAATTGTAAGTTACAAGTTAAGAAGAATATCCTGAGCCTCACTAACCTTTCCTTTAGACCCAATCGCACCTGCTTGGATGATGCAGCATGTCTGGGATTCTTTCGAGTACACCCAAGACAAGGACTGGCTCGCTAGCCAAGGATACCCACTGATCAAGGGAGTGGCAGAGTTCTGGGTTTCGCAGCTTCAGGAAGACGCCTACTTCGACGACGGGTCGCTGGTTGTCAACCCTTGCAATAGCGCTGAGACGGGTCCCACGACGTTCGGTTGTGTGCATTACCAGCAGTTGATCCATCAGCTCTTTGACTTCACGCTTGCTGCCGCGAAGATCGTGTCCGAATCCGACTCGGATTTCATTGATGCGGTAACCTCCAGCTTAGAACGCCTAGATACAGGGCTGCACTTTGCCTCTTGGGGTGGCTTGAAGGAGTGGAAGATGCCAGAGGAGCTTGGGTATGATCAGCCCAGTACGCATCGCCACCTTTCACACCTAAACGGCTGGTACCCGGGCTACTCTGTCTCTTCCTTTGCAGATGGATATGTCAACGAGACTATCCAAGAGGCCGTCCGACAGACCTTGATCTCGCGCGGGATGGGAAACGCAGCGGACGCCAACGCTGGCTGGGCGAAGGTCTGGCGCAGTGCCTGCTGGGCTCGTCTGAACGAAACTGAGAAAGCATATGACCATCTCCGCTACGCAATTGACCAAAACTTCGTTGGCAATGGCTTCAGCATGTATTCAGGCTCCAATCCTCCGTTCCAAATTGACGCCAACTTTGGATTTGGCGGGGCTGTTCTAAGCATGCTTGTTGTTGACTTACCGCTGCCACATACGGCAGATGGCCGGCGAACCGTGGTGCTAGGACCTGCCATTCCTTCCCAATGGGGCTCAGGGTCTGTGAAGGGGCTTCGTCTTCGTGAGGGCGCCATTGTTGACTTCAATTGGAATAGTGAAGGCTTGGTTACTGAGGTCAAGGTGGTGTCTAAGAGTCGTGGGACTGAAATAGATATTGTGAATGTCAATGGTACGACTCTAGGAAGCGCTTAAAGAATTTAGTGTAGCTACTTACATTAGTAACTGACAATTAACTTCTGTCGCAACAATTATTTACCGACAACAAGTCTATTTGTAAACATCTAACATTGGAACATGCAGACTTGTCATTCTACGAGTCTTCAGAACTCTAACTAATGAGCAAGACGAAGTACTGCAATTTTCCAATATAATACCCAATTGGCTACACGTTCACTGAACAATAAAATGACAGTTGCACAGAGGAATTTGATAGGCAGTTCCGTCTTTAATAACTAGGGTTGTGTTTCAGTTGAGATGCATGTATGTCAATGGAAGGGTTACATCGTAGGGCGTAGGGCGTAGTGATGGCCGATTTCGCATTTCTACCTCTTCGAGCATGCCAAGAGACTGAGCTGAAATTGGCAGGCCACAGTCTCACAGCATACCCTTTCCAAGCGCCAAAGACTTCTTCTTGCTTTCTTAACACGGGAGACCAACAGCAACCCTCAAAATTCGGTTAGTTTAACAATTTATCTCAAGCTATATACAAGGACTATATTTCATCGTATACAGGTTTGTCGCACTTGTCTTTCTGGTCTCAATATTCCGGGCAATCTGGGCTTAGCAAGACCTTTAGGTCAGGATCACACTTCTCCATCGCCTTTCGATACCCCTCCCTTTCACTAATTCGCTTAACATACTTGAGAATGTTTGGATATTCCTTCAAACTATATCCAAAGAAAGGTCGCATGGTTGTGAGCGGACACATGACCATGACATCAGCTACCGTGAAGTCGGTACCAGCCAGCCATTCATTATCGCGCACTCTCTCCTCCAGTGCTATGAGTGCATTGTTAAACCGTTGAAGGCTAATTTTGCCCATGAGGCTCTCATCTGGTCCCTGATCAGAGCGTGGTGCCAGTGCTTGGAAAAGCGACGGCTGAAAGGTGCCGTCAACCCAGTGCCACCAGAACAGGAAGTCTGCATAAGCGGGGTGTGAAGCGGGCAAGAACAGGTTCCCGTTTCCAAGCTTGTGGGAAATATATTCGATGCAGGCACAGCTCTCAGCCAATGTTAGGTCCCCGTGTTGGATAACGGGGGCCGTGCCGTTGCGATGCAAGGCTTTGTATTCAGGTGGGGCCAGCGCAGGCGCTCGCTTGTAAATTTTGAGTTCGTACTCGATTCCCAGCTCCTCACACAGCCAGGGAATGCGTTCTGATTGCGAGGAATTGAGGTGGTGAACGACGAGGCTCATGTTGTCTTTTGTAGGTCGAATGGCCTAGGCTTGCAACAAGTCAAGGAATGAGTATGAAGAATATGCTGGCGAATGGCCTGGGTCTTGTCGCTTCTTCCTCGTTTTTAAACAAAAACAAGGACAGAAAGAAGGCCTCGGAGGCGGGAAACATGTGCGTAAACTCCGGTCCATTGACCCACTGTTCCCAGTTTGGAACCACAATAGTCGCCCGAGTTAATAATCGTCTCGCTTCATCTTCCGGATGTTCCGGAGCTTGGCTCTCCGAGTCGTTAGGGTACGACACTGCGGAGAAGAGGATTCATGGTGGGAGTCGCAGCGACCGTTTGCATCTCTTACCAGACCAGTAATCTCAGAAACAGTGGAAAAGATTAGTCTGACATTTACATCTAGGCCATGTCAACTGGATTAGGAAAAAAGACTATCTGATGTATGCCGGCAGACGAAATAAAAACAGTGATTGGTAGCCGAGTGGGGCATAGTTAAATTGCGAATAGCCGACTCGCGGTGTGCGGTGGGGAAGTTCAACCCTGTGGACATGGTATGCGAGCATGGCTAGCCCAAGGTCATAAATTGGGCATCATGATGGACTAAATTGATACATATGCGTAAGTCGAACCTCAAATTGAACACCAGTTTTCGTGTTCATGCGAGGGTCACAACTTCCACTACACAGCAAACTTGATACAGTTTAGCTACAATAATGCTGAACTTTCGAATTAAACCCGTATTGCTGTGGCTGCTACCATGACATGGGCTGTGTTGTCTATTATTCTACTATTAGTCACATTGGCGCACAATTAGCGAAATCACTTTATCATACGTCACAAATTCACTCACACGCGATGGCTACCAATGCCCTTGCTGCTGCCACTGCTGAGAGACATTTGATGCCTCTCAGTTATAAGAGTTTCATGCGTTGTAATTGCTATTACACAATAGTGAAATATTCTTCTACCGCAGATGAATCGCAATAACATACAACGAAACCACAGGTGGCTTCCCAGCCTTGGGTAGCAATGAGGACCATTGTTTCAAAATCGTGTAGCCTTTGGTGCGTTGAGAGTCGAGCATTCGAAATCGAAAAGATTTTCATTCGGCATCAAGGCCATCCATCCCCAAAATGTACTATGCGGTTCTTTCCTTTCACATTCCCCTTTCACGTGATGATCTTCAATGTACTGAGGCGGTCACTCGCCTGGTATGCATCTCCCAGGCGCGAATTGCAGTGGATCAGGCAGAATTCAGAGACTCATTTGGCGCCAAGGGACTTTGGAGCGGCGGTATTTCCGCCATCAAATAAAATAATCGGGCCGGCAGGTGGAAACATGGCGATCTTCACAGTGCAAATAATGAATGTTCCAGGTACATGATGGTCCTCTAGACTAATTGGAGCTGAGCATTATGCCCCATGTATCAATTACTATTCCCTTTGTACACGGTGCTGTCCTGCGGTATATACTAAAGGAAGTAAGGTCGATTGCTGACTTGGGATCTTCAGGTCCGAGAAATCAAAGGGCCGATAGTATCAACTGTTCTACTTGTTAGTGCAGTGCCAATTGATGGAGGTTAACATGATCAATGGCTTTTCTTGGTGTAATTATGAAGCGATAAGTGCAGTGTCGGACCTTTTTCGCCTTCTCTCATTCCATAGATTGCGGTCTTGGTGGGCCTACTGTTATCCCCATATGGGGTACAGTTTTGTTTGTGATCATATTACCGTGAGCCGAAGCACACTGCAATTCCATATTTTACATGCTGACAGCTCGAATTAACGACAGATTACCAAGGGAATGCATGAGACTAAATCTGTCCAGCAGGCAACTTTGAAACTAAATACGCAGTGCTTGCGTCATCCAAAAGCCACGTACAAACTCAAAGAAAAGACGCCCCCACTAGCCGGACAATTTTTTTTAAGAACTTTTGATCGTACTAGTAGTTACAGTAAGAATCCAACAAACCTTCGGGTGGTCGCTCATCGGATGTCGGGTGCATCACATGGATTTCCTGTGAGTACGTTCATTCCGATACCAACCCATTCTCCATCAACTTCTCCAACGTGTATAAATAGGGATCAGTATCCTCTCATATATTCGTCAGGATAACCCCAGGATCTCAACTGCTCAACATATCCAACATAAACCGACACCAACCAACAAACATCTGCAAACATGAAGTTCGCCGCTGCCGCCACTGCCATTCTTTTCGCCACCCTCAGCGCTGCCGCTCCCAGCGTAGCTAATGACGACATCTGCTGGATGGTTTGCTGGCCATCTGTTCCGCAATGTCCTACTGGATGGGTAAGATAGTCCAAGCTTAATGATTTCAACATGTGCTAATGACCTTCTAGTACTCCAACAACAAGGTAATGATGCTGCTCGCATCGCAATTTCTAAGTGTACTAATGTTCTGGTTCAGGGCACTGCAGAGAACCCGTGCTGGACATGTTGCAAGTCTCCTGAGTAAAGCAAGTAATGGTACGACAAATCCGACGCAGCTGGTCTGGGAATCGGAAACACACGATCTTTATCCAAATATAACAATATGAGGCCTCAAGAGTTTATCTGCCCTGCATATGTGAATGTACCCATCAACAACGACCTGTCACCGACATGTCAGTCAGTGTAGGCTTCCTTGAAGTAGCAAAGACTTTTAGAAAGAACGAGACGACGTTTCTTTCAGTTTACTTACCAATTGATGTCGTTAAGCCATCTTACCAATTTCCCTGCTTGGTCAGTATCTGACACATGCACCCTGAGATATATATTTGTGTTCGTTTTAGCTCATACTGCCATTCCAGGCACAGAGCGTAGATCCATATTGGTTCTTATTGCAACGCACGTGAATATTAGTTACTAATACACTATGCAGTATTTGCCCCACCTTTATCGACACGTTCACACAGCCATGTGTCTAGTAGGTACTCGCGGCAGCAGGCGGCCCGTATCCTTAGTTTTAGGCTATCAGATCCAGAGGGGGGTTATCAATGAAGGCTTTGGTGAATATTAGCCTTTGTACACTACGGAAATCACTACGTTTACGGGTAAGTCGATAACGCTAATCTGTTTACGACTGCAGTCCGCAGCTTTTATCCCTCACATCCTACAGTATCTAGGCGTCATTCGGCCCACAAGACGCCTGGCACGTCTTTAATGCATACCAAAGCTTGCCGCTTTCATCTAACGGGCGGGAGGGGACGGTCCGTCCTGGTGAGTTCTGAGGCGATCAGCCCCAAATCAAAAGTGAAGCATAGTCACAAAATATCTATTGCAACATTGAGAGCAAGGTGATGCATGTATTTCACATAAATAATTGCCTTTTGAAATTCAAAGCTATTTATTCGGCAGGCGTGCCTTTCAGTTCCAGGGTCGAGGGTCGATTGGTGGCAATAAACATTGATAAATAAAGAATAACCCAGACCTTGACATCGGACTTCTTGATGCCAAGCTTCATGGCCTCCACAACTTTTCCTTCACCAAAACTGGCTTCGGTGATAAGGCTAAACATCGCCCCCGCACACTCGGCGGCCGTCATGTTCATGTCGGCCTCGGGCACTTTGCCCACACAGTACTCCCTGAGCACAGCCGGTGTGAAAGTCGTACTGGGGCAAATCGTCTGGGACAAGCTCATGCTAAAAATGGCGAGAGTACTTTCTGTAGAATGGTAAAGTGGCGTCCCGTTGGTCGGCAAAGACACGCTCCGTGATGAAGCGAAAAAGAAATTACCGGGAATTTTGTTCTGTATCCAATAGTCAAGAGCCATCTATGCAAATCAAGTTGGTCCCCAGGAATTAGCAGCGAAAATTTGATAGAAACCGGGTGCACGATGGGGGCTGTCCTTTGCTAGAGGCGAGATCCATGTAGGTAAAATGATCCGCTGGGTAACACTATCGCGAGCCAATGCAGCGACATTCAAGTAAAGAAATGCAGCGTCGATTTAGGTGTTCTTAGCGAGACCATCTGCTGACAAGGAATCCTAGTCTATGTTCTCAACTAAATATTTATATGGTGTAAAACTAGAGATAGTCTCCGCATGACCGCCAGGTAAACGTACTAGAACCAGTTGAGATGCGCTTCTTTCTTTCAATGACTTATCTTCATATTCTATTGAGAGATTAACTTCAATAGCGTTCTTGGTTGATCCTGGCTCCCAGTGAACGTTGGCGACTCCAGGCCCAAGCGGTCCACCTATTGCAACTCTGGCTTGAAACTCCCGAAAGAGAGCAAGTCGTGGCTCAAAGATAACAGAAGCCCATCCCGGTTCTGCTGGTCTGATTCCAGCTGCCTCGGATGTAAACTCAAACAAAGGAGAGCCGCCCCATGCGTGGCAATCGGACCGTTGTGACACGTCGTCTTCGACCCAGGTTGTGACATTCTGCGCTATTTGCGCTCGCCATGGTGCCCAGAATTGGTGAAAGCAGTCATTATATAAAGAGCCCCCGACTAATGAGAGAGCTCGCAGTGTGTAAAATGACATTGCCTGGGATGAGGCAGTCAACAAACGGCTCTTCGACGCGTCTTTTGATGCGGGGGCTGATGCCTGAACAGTCTGCAGCGGTAGTGACCTGCGCAGAAGGGCTCGGCCATCAGATGGCGAGATTGCTCCACAAAGTATCGCCCACACTTGATTTTGCTCGCTGTAGTCCTCTGGTTGTGCTTGACTTGCAAGACCATCAGTAAAATACGCCCCATCCCAACATTGTGATTTGATGCAATCGATGATCTTGTCAGCACGAGATGCGTATGTTCCAGCCAGCGTCTCTTCGCCGACACATTGTAATAGTTTGACAAATCTCTTAAGTGTATAAACGTAAAGCGAATTGGTGAAAGTGTTGAATTTGGTTCTTTTAGCAGCTGGCGGAACGCCAAATGGCTTCCAGGCACTGGTCCAGTCAACAAAGTCCCAGTGGCTCGTCGATGAAAAGCTGGTGACTAGTCCAATTTGAGGATCAACGCGGCGATGAAATGTATCTATAATAGCATTTCCAACCGCCAAAAATGGCTGGATGAAGCTGGCATCGGCAAAGTACTCATAGTGATCTGTCAGCATGCAGATCCAGAAGAGTGAAAAATGAGGAATGATTTGCAGGTGATGGCACGGGGCACGGCTGGATATAAAACCGCTGGATGGTTGAAATGAGTTATGCAATTGTAAAATAGCTTGGCGGGAGAGACGATCATCGCCTGAGACGCAGTAGGTGAAAAGCGACGAACTACGCGCATCCATCGCGTATTGAAGTTGTTCATAGAATGGACAATCCTCGTAACAATCATGCATGCAGTTCACCAGCGTCCTTAGACTGATAGCCCAAAGACTCTCTGTTGACTTTAAGCAATCTTCAGCGTTAGTAGTCTTGACATCAGACTTTACCCGAAGTGGGTAGTTTGTCTGGAACACATCTATACCCTGAAAAACCAGATCCGAATCTTGGGCAACCTCTATATCAATGGCCATAACACGAAAGGTTCTGAAGTGAAATGGAGAAAATATCTCCTCGTTCCGTTTCTCTAGGTAACTTTCATGAGAAGAGTCTAGTGGGACTTGACCACCGAAAATGTATTGATCTTGTGGGCCTATGATTCGCAACGTGGTATCGCGTCGATTGCCCTTCGACCTAAGGTGCGGAACTTTTATCGGCGTATTCTCATAGCATTCCGAGTAAGTAACCCGCATGCTACTTCCAGCAGACGACGGCCGCAAGAATCGGAAGTCAATATATCCTGTAGTGTGATCCTCAAACTCAAGTTCGACGTGATGAACTGTCCCTGCCTCAAGGCATACCGACTTCCTAGATTGCCCAACATCTCGGCCCAATAACACATGCTCCCATATATCGGCAGAAATGGGACTCTTGATGTTATGGGCAGGCATGGCAAATTTACGCTGTCGTTGTGGGTATGGAATCATTCGTGGAGACAAATTCCAGGGCGAGGCAAGGCCAAACGACGTGAGAAACCTTTGAGGGCTTGCAGGTACCCAAACCGGGGATTTGTGAAGCCGCTTATCGACATCTTCGAATATGTGAAGGAAAAAGTCATGTTCTGTATCATTGGGCAAGCGCGTGGAGTTGTCGATGGATGCTTCCCATGATCCATCTGTTTGGATATCAATGCCGTGATCTTGACCATCAGGAATGTGCTGGATGAAAAGACCAGCAAACGGTGTTCTTGGAAAGCTGGTCGCAAACTTGGTAGCATAATAGAAACGAAGAACGCGCGCCGCCACCTGATTTCGACCAGGCCTTAAGAAGTGCTGGATATCCAGCTCGTCATAAAACCAAGTCTGGGCATCCCCCCTGACAGGTCCAGTCTGTACAAACGATCCGTTGATGAAAAGCTTGTACCTTGTGTCAGCCGACACGCGTATTCGCACTGGTGATTGAGGCAACGTCTCGACAAAGAATGTTTTCCGAAAATCTACAATGCCTCCTGCCGATGTGGAAGTGGGCTTTTCGACCCAATCCGGGTGCCATATCCACGAGGAGTCAAAGTCCAGAGACATGGTTGTCGGGTGAAAACTCGATAGTATACAAAATCTGGCGATGGTGACAGAACGGTACTACCGTGGCGTTTTTAGGTTCGCTAGTATCGGCTCTACAATACACCGATGTGGAACGAGAATATAGCCGTGGTGTTGGAATACGTGGTAAACAACTCCGTCGGTCCAAGTCTCCAATTGCTATCATTGGCTAGCCATGGCTCATCGGGGACAGTTGCACCGGATGCGCAGGCATTACTCCTCCATTTGACCAAGGCACTCGGGAGATGAAACGTCGACTTGCCATGAATCGGTGTCTCCATCAAGTTGCAATTCCGGATGTACGGCTATGATTGCTCTATTCGGCCATGGCGCAAGTCTCGGGCAAATGTCTAGCGACTATGGATTGGTCATGTCCAATATAAGGCATGGCATCCTATGCGCACTCCCACAAGAGATGGTGTCTGGATATCCGGAAGTGGCCGAGTCAAGGCCGTGTGCTAAGACTGAATTGTCAGCAGGTTGCATATTGACCCCTGTCTCCAGCCCCAGTAGCCTGTCCTGTCGGGCGGGGATACACGGAAAGATTAAAATCAAGCCTAGTTTTGGTCCCCGCAGTGGGATGGAGTCACCCTACATGAATCAGCTGGATTAGGTCTGATCCCAAGCTTAAGTCAGTCTGGGGATTGTGGAGAGTTACAACTCACCCGGCTAGGCAAACCCCATGGGGACTCGGATTCATTTTCGCTAGTCTCGGTGTTTTCCTGTGCGAGATGGGAGACAATGACATGTTTTCGAACGTCTATTATACCTCGGTATTTGGCTTGCGAGGGGAATGATATAGGCCTTTGCACCGCCAGCCCTGGCCAGCCCAATCGCCATATTCAATCATATTTGTCATCTTGATTCGTTCGTATAATGCAGAAGAACCAGAAAGCTGGGACAGAGATGCGACATGCCATCAGTGCTGTCATGCCAAACTCCTCGCTGGATACCAAACACTGGTGGAGGCACAAGAATTTGCGTACCTTGAACCTCCTACTCGTGTTTTCGCTGCTTTCTATCTTTACTCTTGGGTTAGTCTATGATCCTTTCAGAGACCAAATTATGTGCTGACTTCCTTTGCCGATTTGATGGCTCCATGATGAATGGCCTCCAGGCTGTGGAGAACTGGCGAGAATATTTTGGAGAGCCGAAGGGCGCTACTTTGGGCCTATTCAATGGCGCCTACCCTATCGGTGGTATACTTGCTGTACCATTTATCTCGACTATTAGCGATCGGCTTGGTCGTCGCGCCGGAATTGCCACTGGGGCTGCCGTCTGTTGTATAGGCGCAGCTTTGCAGGGCGCTGCACAAAACATCGCCATGTTTGTCGTTTCAAGAGGCATTGTCGGAGCCGGCAGTGTTCTCATCAACGCATCTGGTGCACCGCTCATAACTGAGATTGCGCACCCGCACCATCGCACCACGGCCACGGCTCTTTTCCAGACGTCTTATGCGCTTGGCTCGATTATTGCTGCGTGGATGACCTTCGGAACCTTCAGAATTGAGGGCAGTGCCTCTTGGCGCATTCCTTCCGCCATGCAAGCGCTGCCGTCAGTCGTCCAGCTGCTCGGCCTTTGGTTCGTGCCAGAGAGTCCGCGCTGGCTGGTGTCGAGAGGTCGAGATGACGAGGCTTTAAATATGCTGGCTACCTACCATGCGGAAGGGGACAGCAGCGATGCGCTTGTCCAGTTCGAATTCAACGAAATTCGCGAGACGTTGGCCATGGATGAAGCAAACCATCATGACAACTTTGTGAAGAATTATCTGGAGTTCCTGCGGACACCAGGTAACCGGTTGAGGCTGTTTATCCTTGTTTGGTGTGCATGCATGGCCCAAATGTCCGGGAATGCATTCATCTCCTACTATTTGGCTCCAATTCTCACTTCGGCTGGGTTGACAAGCAGCCTGCAGCAGACACTTATCAACGCTACCTCGCAAATGCTTTCGTGGTTTTCGGCTCTCTACTTTGCCACTCTTCCTGCTAAACTTGGCCGCCGAACACTATTTCTTTGGGCCCTCTCGGCTGTTTTTTGTTGCTTGGTCGCCATTGCAGCTGGCAGTGCCGTCTTTGCAGAAGATGGATCCAACAAAGCGGCTGGGTACGCTGTTGTCGTCTTCATCTACTTGTTCTCTCCAGCATATAACCTGGGGCTGAATGGCAACCTTGGTCTCTATACCACGGAAATTTTGCCTTACCACCTACGTTTAAGGGGTATGGCTGTCTTCCAGTTCTGGAACTTGGGCTTCATTGCCCTTGCAACATTTGCTATCCCTATTGGTTTAGAGAGGATGAACTGGAAGTTTTATTTTATTTTTATTGCTTGGGTTGTCGTAGAGTTTGTGGTTGTTTGGTGGATCTATCCAGAAACCAAGGGGCCGTCGCTGGAAGAAATTGCCTTCATTTTTGACGGCCCTACATCGGCTTCGCGTATGGAAACAAAACTGGAAGAAGCAGGAATTGAAGAGGAACACGGTGGGGATGGACATGTAGAGAATGCTCGATAAGTGGCGTAGGATTGGACTGCATTAGCACGTAACGGTGCAACAGTTCAGTTTCTCGTAATGATGAACAACCTGCTAAGGTACCATGTAGGCACGCATCTTTAATTCAGATGTCTACTCCGGTTACCCAATAATTATTGATTTTGATTATCCCATCAGAACCTGGTGCCCTTGTAGTTTTGTAATAGTCCAGATTGCGGGCTAACAAAAGGACCCTAGAGGTGGTGTGTTTTGTTGATGGTCCGTGATGCAGCTAAGATCATTATTTAAGAGTATAGAATGGCCAGATGAGCACGGCCAGTCAGGATATATATGGACCGATATATTGAAGTATATTTGTTTCTGGCTGGCGGGATATCACCTACCGGACACTTCCAAGTTTAGGCAGGTGGATATCGGGGCAATACATAGCATGCGGGGGTCCTGGACTAGCCCCAGCCTGCGTCACATAGAGGCAGAATGGGGCATGTGGGCTTTTAATCTGGGAGTTTTCTCCCTAATGGGAAAAAAATATTGTCTCCGTGATGGCAGCATCCAGATCCTTTTCCTATAAAGTATGCCTTTCTCCCAGAAGTTGAGAGCAACAAAGGCAGGCCTAATCCTCATTCCATTACTGTTCCTTTTCCGTTTTGTTTCTTTGTTCGTTCTGAGCTTATTGGCCTCTTCTTCCTGAGAGGCCTTATCATTTGACGATGAAAGGCTTCATTATACCCATGGGCTTTATTGCCTGTGCCGCTGGAGCTACTATCGGCTCAGCAGGGCCTACCAGCGCATTCCAGCGGCAATGTGCATCACTCAAAGAGGCTTTACATATCTCGGGCGCAACCTCTATCAAGTCAGAGTATGTTGGAGCCAACACGACTCTGGAATTTCCAGGATCCGATGCAAGTTGCGGTCGCCCTTCCCAGGGCGTTTCCACCAACATCTGCCGAGTCGTCATTCAGATCGCGACCTCGCCTCGGTCGTCTATAGATATGGAGGCATGGCTACCTGCAAACTGGACTGGCCGGTTCCTGAGCACTGGAAATGGCGGACTTGGTGGTTGCATCCAGTACGAAGATATAGACTACGCTGCCTCTTTGGGATTTGCTACAGTCGGGACGAATAATGGCCACAATGGAATGAGTGGCGAGTCCTTTCTCAACAACCCCGATGTTATTGAAGATTTCGCTTACCGCGCACTCCACACCGGTGTCGTGGCAGGAAAATACATCACACAGACCTTCTACGGGAAGCAGCATGATAAGAGCTACTACCTTGGCTGTTCTACGGGCGGGCGTCAAGGCTTCAAAGAGGCGCAGGCATTTCCCGACGATTTCGACGGGATCGTGGCCGGGGCACCGGCATTTGCCTTCAACAATCTGACTTCTTGGAGTTGCCACTTTCTACCAATTACTGGCCCAGCCGGTTCTGACACCTTTGTTCCCACGGAAATATGGCCAGTGATTGCCCAGGATGTTCTTGATCAGTGCGATGCACTGGATGGTGTTGCCGACGGCATCATTGAGTCACCCGACCTTTGCAACTATGACCCCAGCGGCCTCCTGTGTCGCGATGGCCAGGAGACCGGGTGTCTGACCGAAAAGCAGCTGCAGACTCTCAAAAGCCTTTACACACCCCTGTTGGGACAGGATGGAAGTTTGATCTACCCGCGTATGCAGCCGGGAGCCGAGTTAACCGGTGTGGCCCAAACCTATTTCACCGGGCAACCATTCGGTGCCGCCGATTGGTTCCGTTATGCAATCTTCAACGACTCCTCATGGAACGCCTCAAGTCTTACCGAGGAAGATTACGTACTGTCATCGAACTTGAATCTGTTCAACATTGAGACTTGGGACGGCGATCTTTCAGCCTTCCAAAAGTCGGGCGGCAAACTGCTACACTACCACGGCTTGGTGGATCAAACCATTTCCAGCGAAAACTCTCCTCGATACTACGAACATGTTTCTCGTACGATGAATTTGCAGCCCAACCAACTGGACGACTTTTATCGCTATTTCCGCATTTCTGGCCTGGCCCACTGCGGAGGAGGCCCTGGCGCGGCTCGGATTGGAAATGGGCCGAGGAATCTCGCCAGTTACGATCCAGAAGAGAACGTCCTCATGGCCATTGTTCGTTGGGTGGAGGAAGGTGTTGCTCCCGACACCATAGTCGGCACTGCATATGTCAATGATACAAAGGATGCAGGTGTTGACTTCAAGCGACGACACTGCCGTTGGCCCTATCGTAATGTCTACCAGGGCCATGGAGATGCCAAGGACGAGAATAGTTGGAATTGTATACTATAGGGGTTCAGATGATCCTGCACGAGCAAACGTATATGCCTAGGGTCAAATTCAGGCGCAGATAATCTACATTTTTCAGCTATCATGGAATATGAAGTGTACCGGGCATGTTGCCGAGAACCAGCCCATAGTGTGAGCACAGGTCAAGTAAATGTATGATCAAGGGTGGATTTTACAAGCCTCCGCCTCCGAAGCAAGTACCGGGTTCCCCTGAAAACAGTACAAAATTGAAATATTGGTCAACCACTTGTCTATCAACATTAAACTCTTCCTATATAAGCTTAACTCCGCCGGCACAGACCGAGACTGGCACCAATAATGTAACATATGGGCTAAGCGAGATTCAAAGTGTGCATGAGCCGATCTCCGGATGCAAAGGATATACGGATATGGTCCATCGCGAGGTTTCCATCAAACACACGCCCCCCTGGTTCCAACCACAACGCATCCGAGTGGGATCGAATGAGGCATTTTAGGTTTCATGAGCGAAACCGAGACCGAGACCGATATGATCTCTGCGCCTGTTTGGCCAGTTCGTCTGAGCCATGGTGGGTACCGAGCACAAACATCGGATTCAGTTAGACTCACAATCGAGATCGGATGAGGAGCCGAACGATTCTCCAAGCCGAGACAAGGAATACATATACGCGGACCTGACTACCGCCTTGGTAACTCGTCACACGCCTCCATCCCAGTTTGTATACATAACCGACTGATCCAGCAAGGGAACCTTCCCCGGAAAAGTTCACCCAGCTCCGCGTGGTCACGTAATCGGCCGGGGTCCTAGCGTAACATGGTCGATTTCATCCGAATGGCAAGGTCTTTAACAGTAATAATATATCAACCAACATAAATAAATAGCATGAGCCTCATGGAAAACAAGTTCACTGCCAATGTATCAGAGAAGATAGTTCAGCCCAATCTGACAGGGATGAAGAACAACCAACTAGGGCAAATAGCAGCACCCTCTGATCTCTACGTTACAGTTGATAGTGCCTTTGTACATGCGACAAGGTAATAATGATCATCTTATCTATTCTACAGTACATCAACGGACTATAAAATTTCTCAATTTTTAATTGGGCTTGACTGATGTTTTTGTTGGTTCTCATTGTAGACTCCCGAAGGTAATAGACCAGATGAGCACGAATGGCAAGCTGAACTTGTTGTGTACGAAAAGTATTATGTCGCAAGCAGGAAAACGCATACGCCCATACGAACCGAAGTTGCCCTGTCTGGTTATCTACACACTATCAGGCTGGTTTCATTTAAGCGTGCAGGTTAGATGAATGTTGTGTCAGGGTGTAAACTCGGCGAAATAAATGAGTTGGGGCGCGTCCAGGGAAATGTAGAAAGAGATGACTTGGTCTTTAGTGACTACAATAGCGATTTATCCCTCGGTTTCATTCCCTTTCACCTTCCTATAATGTCACACGAACTATTCTAGTCATGATTGGTTTACTGACCTTGCCGCAGCCAAGCGAATTAGTCCTGCCCTTGTCTAGGGTAGGGGGACCAGAGGAGTATAGCGGTATCTTTCCTGTTAGAAAGTACACAACCATCTTCACACGCTTTGTCTCATCTTGTAGTTTCCTCCATGTAAGAAGAGCTTGGAATATAATCAAAGGCTTTCTCTTCCTCATTCTACAAGCTTCGACCACTTCTAAACAGTTATATCTTCTAATAAAAGGGAACCAATGCTTTGACAGGCACCACCCTTCCAGATATTCCATTATTCTATTGTTTTTATTTTGTGCGTGACTGAAATATCGTTAAGTGGGCTAAGTCGGGTGGCGACTGTTATTGAATCCCCTTTGTTTAATTAATAAATGATGACTCACTTATGAAATCAATAAGGTTAAGGCACCTCTTTAGTGTTGATAGCATGGGTCGACTAGTGTTGGCGAAGAAGTTGCATTGGCATTTTGCAAACAGCCGGAAAGTCACAGTACAAAATATCCTGGCGACGAGTTTTGAATTTATCCAGACGACTGTGGGAGTTCCAAATGCAAAGATTGTGAGTACGTGAGAAGTCTGAAGTTGATGCGAACTTGAGAGACAGCTCCGACATCTCAGTAGTTCACAATTCCCTCCTGGTTCGGATCCCAAAGTCGTGTGACGAAACTACGCATTACCAATCCGAGAAGCAGCTCCAACGTAGCTGTTGACGCATGTGCAATCGTAATTTCAAGCGCAACCATCACAGACGATGGATATGACGGCATCGTCCCCACATATTCATACGCGTCTCATTCGTAGACGACTGTGAATCAGGATGACTCACGAGCGTATCTATTGGCTCGTCGCCATTATCCCTGCTTCGGATATTACCCATTTAGTTAGCTTCCTAATCGGACCAATCCAAACCTTGGCTCTTGAAGCACGCGAAAAATAAATGCTTCAGCCTACGCTGCCGAATAAAGACAAGCTCTGGTCATGCAGAGAGGGTTGCGCTTACACAGGTGCCATGTCGTATCTGCCTGGCGTCCGAGGTGACTCAGTCGGGTTGGCAGGCTGCTGCCTTGAGCCATCTTCGAGAAATTAGGAATCAAAAAAACGGCAGCCATTGAGCCATCTTCCCAGATTAGGAATGAAGCAATCGCGACCATAGAGGTTTATAAATAAAATTTGATTCCCGGCGGCCTTAGGTATCGCATTTAGCCACACACAATGATCAATAACCGCCACACATCAGAGGCGATGCCACAAACTACTTCCGTCTCGAACGCCTCCTTGGGTATTCGACTCGACCAAAGCCAGAGTCAGTTTGCCCCGGGAGAAACTATTGTTGGATGTGTCTTCCGCCAACGGCCCATCTTGAGCTCCGAGGCTTCTGTGACAATCTCATTGCATGGAAGAACAAAGACCAAACTGGTTGTCCCTGAAGGCAACAATGGCAATAGTTCATGCCGCTCCCGCTTCAACCTGATCAGCGAGCCTAGAAATATTCAAATTCTCTACCATGGTCCCATCCATATTCCCGCCGGAGGCGACGAGCAGACATGGCCCTTTATCATAACTATACCTACGCATGTAGATGACCTATCCTTGGGCGCAGGGGTCGAAGACGTCAATGCAACATATCTGCCTCTAGAGCCGGAAATGGTAGCAACGCATGAGCTTCCTCCGACATTCACATTATCACAGTTTGGCGGTCAGAAAAATATGGAGGCATTTGTCGAGTACTATGTCCAAGCTGAGTTACACGCAAGCACACAAGCCACAACAGAAACAAAGCAGGCCTCCATACCTCTGACTATCTGCAACCTCAGCTCAGACCCGCCCATTGCAGACTTCCAACTTCGCAGAGCCAAGGAAAGCCACTCCATTTCTGCATACCGGCTGGTGCCAGGAATGAAAGAGACGAATCTGTCTCTTTCTCAAAAAACCAGGCAGTTTTTCAATTCGGCAAAAGTACCGACTTTCTGGTTCAACCTCCAAGTCAGCACGCCCACTGTCATCCAACTTGAGAATCCGAATTACACACCTTTTATTGTGCGGGCATCACCGGAGTGGAACAAGACCAGCAAGGCCATTCAAGGACTCCAGCCCAAGGCCAAAGTAAAGTCCCTTACAATCAAGATTGCGGCAAAAACAGCAGTCAAGTGCGAGGGGGCCTTTTACACCAGCCATGATAGTGTTGAAGAAAAGGTGGACCTAAAAGTTGCAGACATTGTTAGTCATCGGGACATATCGATTCCAATCTCGGAAGACGCGGCGCCCATTGATATTGGAAAACTAATCAATTTGAGGATTGGCTCTCAGGGTCGAGCGGGTTCAAAGCATTCCCAAGGAATGATCGCGCCAGACTTTGTGACCTACAACATTCAACATACGCACCGCCTCAAGTGGAAACTTGTAGTTGAGATGGCTGGTGAGCAATCTGAATTTACTCGATCTCATCCCATTACCATTCTAAGGCCCAGCGATGAATCCATGGGCTCTGCGATGACGCAAATCAATCTACCCCAAGGTGAATCTTGGATGAAACCTCCCGACGATGACACGGCGCCTCCAAGTTTTGAACAAGTTCAATGAGTGATTTAGAGGAGTATGGCAGGGGTACGAAAAGCGACAATGTAAAGGTTTCATGGCTATACCAGATTGATACAGGGAATGTGTTAAAATTAGTAGGAACTCGTCTTAATGTAATGAATGCAATGAATAATATATTTCCATAACCGTTTGCCATACATCACTCCGCACAAATGCCCTTCTTTGCGTATTGGCTCTCACTTTAGAAGTATGAGCTACCAAGACTCACGAGTTCTTTTTTTTTTAATGCTCAGGGAGGCCCTCGGAACTTTTGCAGCCCATCCATATCATCAGGTGCGCTCTCGTATCTGTCCACTTTTGCGTTTCTCCCAATGACTAGTCCCGACAATAATGCCAGAACAAGTTCTCGCAACAGAAGCCCAGTACTACTGGATTGAAAAGAGCATCGTTGTGTTCGTTGGCACGTGCCTTCGGTCCCTAAACGACGGTCGCCCCACCAAAGCGGTCAATCAGCCTCCTGGCACACCTTGAATATGGTGGGTCAGATGAACCACTTCCACCCTGCACAGGGTTGTGAGCAGCTATTGCAGACTGAAATCTTACGTTAGCGGCGGAGTGTCTCGTCTGGGACATCATTTCAGAAGTACATTAACCATGTAAGATGTCTATCTTACCTCATTTTAGAATCGCTTTTTGGGATGCTGCCAAATCTAGATTTTAGGTCATCTCCTGTTCCAGAGCTGCGAGCCCGGCTCATTTACCACCACAAAGCGGCCTTGGTAGGTTACACCGCGGTTGGTTTATAGTTGAATAATGCACGAAATGGTAACCGTTCATAAAACTCCAATGAATATCAATCATTGCCTATACTAATGTCTCGGGTCCAGAGCAACTCAACAAAAGATAAGGGTCCCAGATTGAATGGAGGGACGGGACGGCTCACCAAAACGAATGAGACCAACTGGATTTGGTGTTAGACCTCAATAAAGCCGCACGTGAGGAATGCGACGGGAGGGCGCCACGTCTCGTCTGATTGGCAGCGTCCGAGCAGCCGCGCGCTACTGCATCACGCCGACGGGTCAGCCACGGAATTGATGACATCATGACTTCTCACGGGACGCGCACCATGCCACCACCACATCCCACCAGGTGACACACTCGATCCTCTTTAATTCATTTCTTCCCACACGTTTGACAGCTGCTGCCTGCTTTTCCTTTTACATCATTTAACAACCTCTGAGGTAGAACGACGAGGCTCGGAACTGAAGAATCAACCACATCACCAAACACGACCATCCACGTTACATAACGCGACGACAGAATGGTCCAAAACGTCCTCTTCTCGGCCTTTGTTGCCCAGCTCTTGGCCGTGCTCGCCTATGCAGCCCCAATTGCCGATGAGATCTCTGCGAACAGCAAGGACAATGCTTGGGAGTATGGCACCAGCGGAGGAATCATTGGACTCATCGTCCTGATCCTCGATGTAATTGGAATTGGTACGCTGTGAAATATCCCGGCCCATTGTGTCTGATGCTAACTGCCTGCCCCTTCTAGTCGAGGTCCTCAAATCCAACCGCCCACCCGTCTCGAAGCTCATCTGGATTCTCGTCATCTTCTTCTTCCCCCTCATTGGCATGCTCATCTACTACCTCTTCTCCAACCGCAAGGCCCACAACACCTACGAGCCTCTGCCCTAGGCGCCATAATTGGTGAAAAATGAAAGGGTAACCGAGGCAGTCATTGGCCATGCACGGGCGTCGGGTTGTCGGCGAACGAACACGGAACTGCAGGCAACGAACATGGCGTTTCAAGAGGGAGTTTGGAGAAATTATGAACAAATTAATTATCTTGTCCCTAGCTGTAATCTCGGAGTTTGACATGAATGGAAGATTCTGGAATGAATAGAATGGAATAATTCCTAAAGGAATTGAGATTTTCCAGTATTCATCAAATATTGAGCTGGCTCGTTAACCATCGTGTGATGTCATAGCCGTATCGGTCTAAGAATGAAGCATAAAAAATATGGGGTCCACCAAGTTAACTAAGCCTAGTGGAAACGACCGGCAAAAGAAGAGATCTTGTCGGTGGAGAGGCTCGAACTCTCGACCTTTGGATAACCCTGACCTATGGCCAAGTCACACTCTAATATGAGACCAACGCTCTAACCAACTGAGCCACACCGACTTGATTCGCTGATGAGAGCCTCATCGTCGAGGTCTCACATGAAGTTGGCCGATGCGAATGTGATGCAACATTGGCCAGCAGTGAGAACCTCCCCACCAAGAATTAAAACCCGCGTCACATCGTGCAACCTCGCCGTGCTATTCCCATCAAAGCGGGGACTCAGCCCATTTGAACCGATAGGTTCGGGTAAATGCAGCAGTCAGCTGGATGCATCAATACACTGCCGTGCATCGCAACACCACCAGCGTCCTTCTCCTCTCGCCATTGGTGTAGAGAGCACCATTCGATCCCAAATTGTTTAGTTATAGGCAACGATCTTCACTTGTGCGTATTGGTCTTGACACCCACGCCGTGGTCTTGATTGGCGGGGAAGTAAATGGTCTGGTGTTCACCACAAGAAAGTCCCCGTGCCTGCGTGATCCAGAATGAGGCACAGATGGTCTGTTGTCGAGTAGCTGTGCATGCATCACATGTACCTGCGCATTCCTGAGCAACTTGCATTCTGTCGCGCATGAGGCGGTAGCTGCTGTTTGGTTCATCATATTTCGATTTCCTTGCCTCCAAGATTAGCAACAAAGATGTGACTCTACTATTAGACAAACTAGGTCATGAAAGTATATCAGGACACTCTGTAGTGAATATCTATGCCATGTCTAATTGTAAACCTGCTCACTCATTACTACGCCAAGACGTCATCCTCGGTCCACGAGCCCGACATGGGCCGGCGCACAGCTTGGCTGCAACATTAACGGGTGCAGCCGCCTGCAGGTAAACCGGTTAAATTGGACAACTGTGCCTGCATTTTATTCTTAGTCTAGACCTCCAATTAAAGCTGGCCGGGGTTGTCGACTTGGGCGAGCAACATTTCGCGGGGCCCCAGAGTGTAATTGTTTCCATTAACAGCAAAAGACCCCGTACCTTTATCTCATAGTCTAGCGCTGTGGTTAAATTGAAAACTACGTCATGGCGCCTCTGGACTGGTGTAAATAACCCTTTCGTTGAAAATCTTTCCTCTGTCATTTCGTGAATGCGATGTGAAGAATAGCCGTTCCTATAGCAATTGTCCCTTGCTCTTTTTTATATTACCCTCCATGATCTACCATTACTTCCAGACTGATTGGCACTGATGATCACCCACACTCACAATATCCTACTGGCTAGCACACCAGAGTTTGATAACTTTATCCAAGCCCCTCTTCTCGACAGCCCCGCGTTTTTCTCGTTCTACCCATCCCACCCATACCATTACTCTCCATGTTTCCCTCCTAGAAGAAGCTGAGAAAGGGTATGATTTCCGGACATATTCTTCGGAAGAATTCACTGCCACCAATAGAGCTATTGAAATGCCCCATTGAGGGTGGAGCACCGGCTAAGGTTAACTGGGATTGACATGATTGATGGGCCCATTGCTGCCCTCGTATTCATCAACTCCAGCGGTATAGTTTCCATGCCATTGTAATAGACAATTATGAAGTCAACTAACTTTAGGCTAAATAGATACTTCAATACTTGGATGATTTCTTATCCAAGAACTCGGGCAACGAAACCAAAAACTATAAGATCGCGACCAAGGACTTCATCTCAATTTGATTGATCAGCTACATTCTCTAGATACTTCCATCATGGCTGGAAATATGGCATGGTCAATTGGCTTTTCAGCTTTTTTGTTCACCTCCACAATTGCAACTCACATTTCACCGTGGTTGCACAAGCGAGAATGCCTTCCTGGAGTAGAGTATAAGCCAAAGATCAGCTACGATGCTTGCTATGACGACTCGGGATCCACCAGAGCTCTTGATGGTCCAATGTACACCATCGGTAACAATTCTCCAGAAAGCTGTGCTCAGATCTGTGGACGAGATGGCTACAAGTATGCAGGTGTAGAATACACAATGTGAGCATGTGGATTTTATAATTGTGTGTGCGCTTACTGACTTGCCACATAGCCAATGCTTTTGTGGCAATAACATCACTACAAAAAAGGCTGGATCCGAGGATGATTGCTCTGCAACCTGCCCCGGTGAGGCAGATGAGAAGTGCGGCGCAAGCTACAGGTCAGCTCCATCTCTTCCACTAAAGGCATGTCCCTGACGCTGAATAATAGGGTCAATATTTGGAATATTGAGAACCCACTGGAGCAGTCGAGCGAATCGTACTTTCCCGACTGCACCCGTGACCCTCTGTGCTCCAATGACGTTTGTAACCCATCACTGTCTCCCAAGGAGCGTGCATCTGCCCTTCTTAAGTTGTGGACAGTTGAGGAGAAACTCAGCAACCTCGTGGAAAAGGCTGCTGGCGTGCCTAGAATAGGCATCCGACCTTACAACTGGTGGGCTGAGGGACTCCATGGCTTGGCCTCGTCCGGCGTCCGATTCAATTCACCAGGTTCTGGGGAGTGGGACGCCGCTACATCGTTTCCCCAGCCAATCCTCGTCGGTGCAGCGTTTGATGATGATCTCGTCAAGTCAATCGCAGAAGTCATCAGCACTGAAACGAGGGCATTCAATGGAGACGGCCGTGTTGGTCTCGATCTATATGTGAGAACTTGGCCCCTCTCACCACCACTGTTACTAACATGAATTCAGACTCCCAATATCAACTCCTTCAAGGATCCCCGCTGGGGCCGAGGCCAAGAGACACCTGGCGAGGACCCCTGGCATCTCCAAAGCTACACCAAAGCGCTCCTAGCTGGTTTGGAGGAGAAGGTCGATGGCTACAAGAAGACCATCAGCACTTGCAAGCACTTTGCAGGAAATGACTTTGAGGCCTTTGGCAGTGTCTCTCGCCACAATTTTGACGCGCAAATCTCTTTGCAAGACTTGAACGAATTCTATCTTGCGCCCTTTAGGGTTTGCGCCGAGAGAGACGCCGGCGCTTTCATGTGCAGCTACAACTCGGTCAACGGACACCCGGCCTGCACCAACACGTACCTGATGGGGGACATTCTCCGCAAGCACTGGGGGTGGGAGAAGGACGAGCACTACATCTCGACCGACTGCGGCGTGACTGACGATACCTGGAAGCAACACAAGTACGTCGCAACTCCGGGTGAGGCTGCCGCTGTGGTGCTCAAGTCGGGAGCGGACCTTGAGTGCGAGTTTGGTCGGACGGCAGCAATCAACGAGGCGTGGGAGAAGAAATTGATCACAGAGGCTGACATGGACAAGGCTCTCACGCGAATGTGGTCTGCGTTGGTATCGGTCGGGTGGTTTGATGCTGCCGAGGGCCAGGCTTTGCGCAAACTCGGCTGGAAGGATGTCAACACAGCCGAGTCGCAGAAGCTTGCCTATGATGCTGCTGTCATGGGCTCAGTCTTGATCAAGAACGACAAACACCTGCCCTTGTCCGACAAGAAGTCGGTGGCTTTCATCGGTCCCTGGTTCGACGTGTCAAAGGAACTACAAGGAAATTACTATGGCCCGGCCCCGTTCCTCATTTCGCCCCTCAAAGCTGCCAAAGATATGGGCTTGAAGTTTGAGTGGGCAAAGGGCGCGGCAATTAATGCGCAAGACTCGTCTTTTGATGACGCCATCAAGAAGGCCAAGGTGGCGGATGAAATTGTTTTTATGGGCGGGATCGACAACAGCCTCGAGGAGGAGAGCAACGACAGATTGAACCTGACCTGGCCTACTCCACAGTTGGAGCTCATCCGTGAGCTGTCCAAGCTTGGCAAGCCAGTAACAGTGGTGCAGTTTGGCGGCGGCCAGGTCGACGATACAGAGCTTCTCAAGAGCAAAGCCGTCAAGAGTATTCTCTGGAGTGGCTACCCCGGTCAGTCGGGCGGGAAAGCCGTACTTGATCTCTTGTATGGGGTTGCAGCACCTGCTGGACGACTCCCGGTCACCCAGTACCCTGCCACATATGTAGATGAAGTCCCACCTACCGATATGACCCTGCGACCGCTACAGAATGGTACCAACCCTGGAAGAACGCACATGTGGTACACCGGAAAGGCACCAGTTCCCTTTGGATTTGGCCTGCACTATACCGAGTTTGACATCAGTCTGCCCTCGAAGCTCAAGTGGGATGGGAAATTCAAGCCAAAGAGCTCCCAGACGGTCGCGATCGACAATGTCAAGTCGCTCCAGAAGTCGACGCCCTGGATGCAGCTCCTGAACGTGCCTGTCGTTTCTCTGCCAATCGACGTCAAGAACACTGGAAAAGTGACGTCTGACTACGTCGCGCTCGTGTTTCTCCGATCAAACGCTGGCCCCAAGCCCCGACCGAAGCAAACCTTGGTCGGCTACACTCGCATCAAAGCCATCGAGCCGGGGAAGAAGAAGAGCGCCGACGTGACGCTATCATTGCAGCACTTCCTTCGCGTTGATGAGGATGGCTCTCGTGTTCTGTATCCTGGTGACTACGAATTGTTTGTCGACGTTGATGAACGGGCCTCTACCAAGTTGAAGTGGGAGGGAAGCTCGCTTGTGATTGAAAAGTTCCCGCAGCCCAATTAGTGGAAAGGATGTGGTCTTCGTCGATCACCTAGATATTTCATGATGTTGGGCCTGCGGCTGCAAACGAACGAATAGTCATGGCGGTCATGCAGCTGCTGTATTTGGAAACAACAAGGGGTATGGTATCATGGGATGCAATGCTTGGCTTGGCTATAGTCTACTTGCGACATTCTTTTGGTCGAATAAATTGTATCTTAACACGTCACACAATCAACTCCAGTTCCTGCATTATCTATGCTTAATTCCATATCCTGACCAGCAGCAACAGGCACAGCTCCACCGCATCTCCAGCGCCACGAACGTCGGGGCATTTTTTGCGTGACGCCAAGGCTGAACTGGAAACACGGCGCTGGCCAAGCTGCTAAAAGTGCTCTGGCTGACACGTAAAAGTGGCGGTGCGATGCCGAAATGACGCGAGCCAAGTAATTATATGGAGATGCCAATGATCGGGTGGGTCGCTTGGCAGATCTTCATAGGACGCCGTTTGGTGAGAGGATCAACCGCCATGCGCTATGCCGGGGGGCCAAGAAATGGCCAAGCCCACGGCTTTTACGATGATGCGTCATTTAGGAATTATCAGAAAATCATGCTTCATATAAGACAATGAGCCTGGCCCAGGCGCGCGCGACCAGCCCGCCGCCCATCTCCAATTCCAAAGCGTCGTCCGGCGGTGGCCATTTGACCGCACGCAACCATGGCGTTTGTATGTCCGCTGAACATGGACTCCCCGAGTCAGATTTTTAGGGATCTGACGGGCCGGGAGGAAGAGAAAAACCCAGTACGAAAACTCTACAATGGCCTCTTCAGGGCCGACATTGGGAGGTGGCTGTGCGCGTGCGCCGTGGTCGGGCTCTCTGCCGGTGTAATCTCCAAACATCCCGGATCTCAGATGCTAGCGGCGGCAGCATACAACCTTGCCGTAGTAGGTCTCATGTCCGCCTTCGAGTGCGGCCCAGTTGCTAACGAAATAAGGCGTCTTTGCATTTCTTCATCCCAAAAGTGCCAGTGAATCAGCGGGGCCAGCTCGACCCGAAGCCGCCGATATGGTACATTGTTTTACTTGCCTTCTCAATACTGTTGTGGACGTCCGCATTCACCACAATATTTGTCATCCGTGGGTCCGGCCTGGTGAAGGAGGCGGATCAACTCGAGGAGCGCAGCGTGAGAGGTGGCTTCACCAATGCTGAAACGGAACCATCGGGAGTGCTACAAAGCCTCACACTTGCGTGCGGATGCTGCGGTATACTCGCCTTGTAAGTTTCTGTGGAACGAAAAAAAGGATGTGACTAACTCTATTAGAATATTTTGCTTTTACCAATGCTACGTCGTCCACCAACTCTTTACCATGAATTTCAAAAAGAGCGAGATACGAGATGCATATCGTAAGGTTAACGACAAACCTAGAAAAGAAGAAAACATCGTGTCCAAAGTTTGAGCTTAAAAGAATACCCAACATCTGTTTTTGGCTTCGGTGAAATGGGGTTTACGTCCGGAGTTTTACATGCGCACCTGGCTTCCACTGCCGTTCTTCCAGTACAATATCCATAATATCATTATCTTACTTTGCGCCGAGATTCTTTCTCAATCACACCGAGCAAAGTCTCACTTATCATGAAGTTTGAGTTTCGTATTCGGGAATCTCATGACCGAGACACTTGGGCACTTTCATCCAGCATCGCTGAGGTTTGGTTAAATAGTCTTTATAAAAACTCTACGACTCCATGTCCCCTTTAATGAGAGACCTTGATAATAGACTAAAAGATTCGGAATGAAAAAAAGCTATATTGTCTTCCTCTTGAAGTTCACTGGTCAGCTGTAATACCGACTACGTAATTTATGTGTCCTGTGATGTGGAAGTTGAAATGTCTCACCCGACCACAACTCAGCATGACTGTCATTCGCAAAAGTAGTGAATGCGTTTTGCTATCACCGATATAAAGTCATAGTGAAACAAGCATCGTGGTACGGAAACATCACAGTGTGCAGCAATCGTAATTCAGGAAAAGAGATCACCCACTGCCTTGGTTTGCTAAATCACTCCCAATGCTTGCTACCACATTCTTTTTCATATATTTCTTTCAAAAAATGTGACATGTTTTAGTAAGGCAAGTTCGCATTCGTATGCCCTTCCTTTGCTACCTTAGTTGGGTGACAAATACGAGATACTCCTATCCCGTGCTTGTTCAGCCAGACGCAGAGAATCTTCATGAGGGGATATTTACGGGTTAGAAATAGAACAGCATGCCCTGTAATCTCGCCCCATCTCGTACACTTTGGCTTGCAAAATATATCGCGCTTCTTTCTGCGATTATACAGTTCGAAACATTAGAAGATCCATCCTCAATCAAACTCATTATGCTAGCCTCACTCCTTTCGCTGAAGGGCATCACTGTCCTTTCCTTTCTTGCCTATATAATCCATCGGTACTACTCGGGCCTAAAACGTTGGAGAAATCTTCCCCCAAGCCCAAAACCTCTCCCGATTGTGGGGAATATTCGTGACTTCCCTCCAAAAGATGTGCCCGAGTATCAACACTGGCTACGCCATAAGGATCAATACGGACCTGTCAGTTCAGTTAGTGCCCTAGGCATGACTGTGGTCATCATTCACGACAAAGAGGCGGCTCATAAATTACTTGACCAGAACGCAACCAAAACGTCTGATCGGCCTAAAACGATATTCATAAACGACCTATGTGGTTACGGGCACACTCTTGCCCTCCGAGGATATGACGACATTTATCGCCGCTCTCGCAAGATGTTCCAACAAGAGCTTGGCAGCAAATCACTATCGACCCGATTCCATACCATCCAAGAAGCCGAATCCTGCCAGCTGCTTTTGCGTACATTGAACGATCCCAAGGGTTTGCTGAGGCACTTTAGATTGTATGCCTGAACACGTCCCACCCTACCAGAGACATGGCGCTAACCTCTGCAACAGAGCGAATGCTGCTGTCATATTGAAATCTATGTATGGTTACTCCATCGAGCGTGATAGACCCGACATTTTGGCGGGGCTGATGGAGCAGTTTGTCTCCGACTTGTCCGCTCTTTCCGTTCCTCAGACCCGGGCCGTAGATGTTATTCCCGCGCTTCGGTACTTGCCATACTGGTTTCCAGGTGCTGGGTTTAAGAAGGAGTCCCAGGAGTACAGGAAGAACTGCATGATGGCTGCCTACAGCCCTTATCACTTCGTCGAGAGCCAAATGGCCGCACAAACCAACCGGTCGTCCTTTGTGTCGAGGCTCATCGAGAAGTTTAGGCCAGAGGGTGGCAAGAGAGGAGACCTGAGAAGTGAAGATAGGGAGGCGATTGTATGGGCAGGAATGACCGTTTACGGTGCTGCTATCGACACTGCGGCCGTCACCCTTGCGGCGTTTACGATGGCCATGGTGATATTCCCCGAGGTCCAGCTCAAGGCACAGAAAGAAATCGATCGCATTGTTGGCACCAATCGTCTACCCGAAAACAAAGACCGGGGCGAGCTGCCCTATATTGACGCCCTGGTTAAAGAGAGTTTGAGATGGTGGCCTGCAGTTCCGATGGGTGTCCCGCATGCAGCCACTGAGGACTTGGAATACAATGACCTCCACATTCCCAAAGGCGCATATTTGATTTCTTCAGTCTGGTGGTTTTTGAATGATCCCGATGTATATGCCGATCCCAGATCCTTCGATCCTGAACGATTTCTGAGCCCGCGCAATGAGCCGGATCCGGCCTCAGTAGCCTTTGGGTACGGGCGCAGGGCATGCCCTGGTCAGTTCTTTGCAGACTCGGCCATATTCATCACTATTGCAAGGTTACTGGCCACCTTTACCATCAAGAAAGCAACGGCTGCAGACGGAACCGAAATAGGCGTTGATGTCAAGGAAAAGGCAGGGGCAGTCAACTATGTAGGCGAATTTCAGTTCCACGTCACACCCAGAAGTCCACAACATATCAGTTTGATTAAAAAGGCCGGAGATATGTACCCATGTGAGCCGAGTGATTCTGAGATGCTGGAAGTCTGGGAGAAATAAGGCTGGATAATAGCAAAGCTCAGGCTTATAGTGGTGACGCAGATATCTCTTCGAACCCTCGTGCATTTCTTCGCTTAGACCAGACAGCAGAATATTACACAACCTGTGAAGTTAGTTTATTTGATGTTGGCACTGCGAGTTTCCAATCAACCACACTATTCCGATAGCACTTGTACCTAGCACTAACACCAATGGATACGCACGTACATTTGATGTGTTAAAATTTGGTATTCATATATTAAATGGCAATACCATTTCTCTCCATGGGAACTGAGACCACTAAATTTAGTACTGAAATCGTCTGGTCTGATTGCGATCCATAGTTTCAATACTAACATCTTTACAGCCATGCCAAAGATGACCCCAAAGGCTGATTCACTTTCTCACACCAGGGTTCTTCTCAATTTCCATGTGTTGGTGTTGGCCATCGTGGTTGTCCGGGATCAAGAGGCTTGGGCTCAAAAAAGTCCTTTTTTTTTCTTTCTCCTCTTTAATTTTTCCAATACGAAAAAGAAGAAAAGAAAAAAAAAGCAAGCAAACCGCTCTACAAAATTTGAGAACTTTTTACTTGATGTTCGATATCCATTAACGAACCTAGATTAGGACTAAGTCCATTTAGCTCACAGGAGGTGGGTCAGTAACCCCCTGCAAGTCAAAAAGAAAGGTCTCAGAGGGAGTCGAACCCTCGCTGGCGGAATCAGAATCCGCAGTCATAACCGTTAGACCATGAAACCCATGGAACTTGATGCCAACGAGCCTTGGTTAGAGGCATATGAGCGCCAAGTAAAATTTTCGCCAGCTCTTGGATTTGGAGAAGGATCGTGTTTGTCAAAAAGTGAAGATAAATTTGGAGTATTGAAAGGCAGAGGTTTCCATCTGATGTTGATGAAGCATTCGAAAAAAACTATGGGCGTTGGGGAATTTGCCGTAGCTGGCCTGCTGGAATTACCACTGTCAATGTGCAAGTTATTGGTTGCACTCGCCTCATTCTAAGCCGATAGCCTGAAAAGACCCGTCACTTTTATCTCAAACCTTACATCCTAATTGGACTAGAGATATGCGCTGACATTGTGACAATGGAAAATAAAGAATTCGCTATAGTGAAGTACTAAAAAATTGCATAGCTCGGGCGATCCCTATTATTCACAGCCTGCCTATCATGACCAACCAAATTCGTCATTTGGAGATGACCTTCCCGATAACTGCCGCCCAATCCAATACAGTAAATAGGGCATCCAAAACTGTGATCCTATCCAGTCCTTTCCCCATGATCCACCGATCACTCCGCAACGCAGTTGCAAAGTTCATGAACGCCTGCGAGAAATTGGCTAGGCCAAGAACCAGCAACGCCATTATATCCAGCGGTGTATCTCCCTTTATTGACCCTGTAGACAAAGGACCAGATGGCCAAAAGAGATGGAAAAGTCGGATATATGACAAAAGTGCTAGGGAACTGTTCATCGCTCCGAGGTAGCCCATGATATCATGATGCCATTCATCTCCTTGGGCCAAGCTGCGGATGTTGGAGTCTCTGCTATATTTGCGCTTGGATAGTTTGCGCATCATTGAAGGCTGCCGAAGACTAAACAACAGAAAGGCGCTATTTATGTATGTCAGCCAATGCAGTTCATTTCCTTTCAAGGGTCTGTTACGCTTACCTGGTAAACCATAGCTAGAAAAGACAATCACATTAATATTTAGCATTGATCCAAGTCTAAGACTGAACAAGAAACCCAAGAGCTTACCCCGTTGCCAGCGTAAAGAAACCTGAGGCCATTCGGGCCAGACAGTGTGGTAAACATATTATGCAGAACTGAAGTAAGCAAGAGTAGCGCCGTTTCCTTTACATCCCTTCTAAAACTGCTGACCTCCATCTCCGGCCATGATTTATAGAAACATTGGACCCACTAGATATCGTGTCCAACCTCGGCTTACCCCACATTCAGCACATGTCAGCATTGCCAAGGCAGCTTGCCAGCATGGATTTCCATCCTACTGTGGCTGGTGAAGTTATGATTGCATTCAAGCTGGGATCTAATTTGAGTAAAGGAGCGAGCATTTCAGAACCATGTATGCTTGTGCCTATCAAGTCTTTCCAAGGCTCTTGGGAGGCTAGCTTCATTAATGTAACAAGGAAACACAGCTAGTCCACCTACGTGTTAGCCTTAGTTGCAGAAGCATTTTGGACAAAGCCATTCACAACATTCCAATACCTCGTCGCATCCTCCTGAATATGTCGACAGTGCCCGCTGTGCTGGAATACCAGCTCATGTACGCTGTATCCTATTTCCTTGGCTTCTTGCGCATGGCGTGTTACATCGGCAAACGAGACGACGTTATCAGCCTGTGAGTACAAGTATAACCGTGGTATATCTGTATGAATGGAGGCTTTGTCGTTCAGCCGCCTGCGGATCCGGTCTCCAATACTCTTAATTCCTAATTGTTGTATAATAACAATGTAAAACGCCCCCGAGTATGCCACGAGTGAGAGAGTGATGTAAAGCGGGTAAGGGTATGTCCGCAGTCGCATAGACGTAATCACGGCATTCGTCGATGCCCAGTATCCTCCGTCGCCGGGAGAACTGTCGAGGAGTAGCGCGTGAAAAAAGTGGTTTGCGCCAGGGCACGACGCATGTAGCATCGGAAACAAAAGGCCCGCCACCATGCCACCGCCTCCAGAAAATGCGTGGAGGACTCGGGTTCCGGGGTAGTTCAGAGAGCCCACGATAATGTCATGCGCGGGCTTCAAACGGGCCAAGTGACTGCAGTCCGTAGGCCGGAGAATCATGTCGTAAGCCCATGTTTGGACAATGAGGATATTGGCGTCGGGGAATATTTGCTGGTAACCCGTCGCATACTTTGTAATGTGCTTTGGGTGAGCAGAAATCCAGGTACACAGCACGATTAACGAGGGAGTCTCATTATTGATTTGGCGTGAGCCGCTCGGTGAGTAGTACGAGACCCAGTTGGAAAGTTTCTCGAACCCTGCGATGGAACCCATTGTCGCTAATTCGCAGATATGTTGTTGCAACATGCCAGAGCAGTTGAGAAATGAGTACTTGGCAGCAATATTGTTGGGACTGTTGGTTGAGTCTTTCTTATTATGGGCTGATGGAAAGACGCGTCAGGGGCCCAACTACGATCCAGCCAACCAACCAACCACGCAGCCATTGGAATATAGTGGGCCAATCTTGGGTTCGACGTTGGCGAGAGACTTGTATGTCAGCTGTGTTGGAGGCGTGTCCAAGTGCATTTTGTGTGAATAACAGCAACATGGCATTAATTGATGGGAATTTCAACACTTCGATAAAAATGCATCTCTCCTATCATCATGTTAAGTTATAATATCACATCACCTACCTCTCTCTCTCCGATTCTTGTACCAGCGGGTCCATGTTCTACCATTATCTACGTCACATCCGCGCCCAGGTTCAAACCCTTCATTATTCGGACCTTCTCAAGTCCAGTGTCGACAAATTATTCCAACCCATTCTTTCAACCACTATTATTTCTAACTGAAAATTTCTTGAAATCGATCCTCAAGTGAGTGGCATTCCGCTACGTATAATTATTCTCAAGCGCTTTACATTCCACCGCCTTCCGAGCTTTTGAACAAATTTTAGCTGCTGGGTTTACATAAACTTGGACATATATCCGGCCCCCCATCGTGTTCAGAATCCTTTGTTTATGACCCCAATAACATTGCCATGATCCAGTTCCCATCCTAAAAAAGGAATGTGAGCGATAAGCCGTTGTTCCTCTCCTCACAATCATAAGAAAGCCAGGCATCAACACCAGTGTCCCTCCAATCCGAATAGGTTGGCTCAGGCTATTGCCACTATCATAATCTACTACCATTAAATTTTGCACATTGAAACTCCAAGTAGCTCCACCAGGAATCTCAGCAATTCTAGAATTTTTCTCGAATGATAAGAGAAGTGTGGAACGCGGTGGTCAAGCGTTCACGGACCCTCCGTTGTCCGTCCGGCAGGGATATTTGCGTGCTTTGATGGGCCCGTTCGTATCGTCGGCCGCTAATTTAAAGCGAGTCCCTTAATACGAGACAGTGGTCGGTCGGCTACAGCATTTTACTAAAATTAATGCAGTCAAGGGATGCCGACTACCAAAACTGGCAAATGTATTAAAGGGCAGATCGGAAGCTTAGTTTTAAGCTCACGTAGATCACAGCACATCGCCCATCATGTTGACTGCAGCAGCTCTCTTGTCTCTGTGGCCCGCAGCTTCTGTCGCGTGCCTGCTTGCGCCAAGGGCCGACAATGACACCCTGCCGGCGAACAATAGCACCGGCAATGGCACCTTACCAATCGACGACACCGACAATACGCCCTGGGTTCCGACCTGCAAGCTGCCGGCGGTTCGGAGCGCAAGTTTGAGCATGGGATTCATCACCTCCAATGAGTGTGTTGCCGGCAACGGCACACTCAAAGGTTACATGATCTTTGTAGACTTCTCAGACGCCGAGGCGCCCAAGAACGAGACTCCCCAAGAGCTCTACGACTTCCTGGTCCCCGATGCCGCCGAGTGGTATAAGAACGCAAGCTACGGCACACTCAACCTCGACATTAAAGCCGATTTCTCTCGCTTTTACCGCATGCCCTTTCCCGCATCTTCCTATGAATGGGATACCAACTTCACTTGGAACCAGCACCGGCTCTACATCTCCGACGCCATCACGGCGTACACAAATAACGGCACCGGACCCGCACCACCAGAGGCCGACGTCCTCTACATCGTGCCGACGCGCAATGCAAGCACGTGGATAAACCGTTCGCAGGCCTTTGGCAACGCCTGGGTCACCAACGAGGGTGACTTTGTCGCCAAGAAGGTCATTACGTTCGGAACCGATCCCTTCACGTGGTGGGGCTTCAAAGCACTCAACCACGAGACTGGCCATGCCATGTGCTTACCCGACTACTACCCGCTCACCGGAGGCCTGTGGACTGGTTACTATGTTGGTGGCTGGAGTGCTATGGGTGACATCGGCGGTGTGGCACCCGATTTCTTTGCCTGGGACAAGTGGCGCCTAGGCTGGATCACGGATGACGCTGTTGACTGTGTTCTGGAGAGTGGTACCACGGAACACACTCTCACGCCTCTTGAAGTCACTGGCGGTACCAAGGCCGTCGTCATCGCAGCCAACAAGACGTCTGCAGTCGTCGCCGAGGTTCGCGTCCCTGGCGGTCTTGATACCCGGGTTTGTGCACCAGGCGTGTTGCTGTACTCAATCGACACCAGAGTCAATACTGGCTCCGGTCCTCTTCACGTTTTGGATGCGAACCCCAACTCTGGTGGATGTGGCGTCAACAACTATGACGAGCTCAACGATGCGACACTGTCTCTTGACGGTGGCGCGAGCTCAATCAAGCTTGAAGAATGGGGCCTTAATGTTACTTTGATTGAGCATGAAGGCAACAACTACAAGATCCGGGTCAATTACACATAGGCTAATGAGGTCTATCGTGTTCGAGGATGCTGTATAAAACTGGGGTGGGGTGAAAATAGTCATGTATAATGAACGTAGCGTTGAAAGAGTTTAGCGGTTGTTTTAATGAGACATCATATCGAACAGAACCCAAATTAGTCATAAATCTCCAGTCAAGTATTATGCATTCGTGGTGATGGATGCATAAAACAATATCTATGTGCCTTGGCAATAGATCTCGTGAGGCCGACTGTGCAAGGATTGCAGGCAATGTCAACCAAGGTCAAAGGAAACTTTCACCGCAAGCCTAGCACACTAAAAGCACGTATCCATCACGCGCTGCAATGGGCAAAGCCAATAATTTGGCCTCGGGTGAGACATGGCTTCTCACCTCCCCAACATTTCCCCCTGGTTCGGGGCCTTCGGAGATGCAGGCGCAATCTCGGTTGGCCCAGAGGACCCCCGAGTACACCCGTGTCCACTCCGACGCTCAGACCACGTAATCCCATCTATAAAACACCGACGCTCCCTCCTCTCTTTCGTCTCTTTTTTCCTTTCTTCTTCATACTTACCTTATCTGGAGGCTGGCCGCTCAAGACTGGCGAGCCTTAGTAGGGAGGGCCTGCATTGCACATCGCGGAGTCACTCCCTGCTCCATTGTCCTTCGGGGCCATGGCGGGTGCAATTTTTGATTTACCACTCTTTCATTGTAGTACTGCTGCTTGCGGCGGATACGAAGAAGGAAATACCATCGAGTCTTGTTCTGACACGCGTGTCTGTATTGTATGCCTATCCCAGTGGCCAGTTGTCAAATGTACAATCCCTGTGACTAAGTACTTGGCCTCTGTGATACCTGGGGCTGAAGTCGTAAAAAGCAACTTTGGACGCCACCGACTCGCGGAATTACTTCACCAAGGAAATATGCAGTCCAGCTCTTAACTCCGAAAAGTCAGACCTTTCATGTCCCTTGGCCTTTTAGTCATCCCCTACTTACTGATACTAATTTATGAGAAGTGATACGCGGTGTATCTCCCTCCAGCCAGTCAGACGGGTCGCGTCAAACTACGGGCACCTTTGCGCGCTAACTCTATTCCGTCCCAATCACCATGCATCGTGCATACCAATTCAACCTACGTAAGCATGACTTTCGCGAAAAGTTGACACGCCAACGGGATAATGGCAATGCGTGCAGGAAGGCCATGCACGCGTGTCTATATTCGTGCAGTAGCTCAGGCCGCATTGCATTGCTCATCACCCCAAGTTTTGGAAGTGACTAGGCCGTGCGCAAAACAGATAGACTTGGCTGGGCTAGAGCTTAGGAAGTTTGCACCTAGCAGTGATTCATTGCACAGTGATTTTGGCCTCTCTCTGGAATTCACCCCGCGTTTTCCAGTCACAGAAAAGCATCACGGTCGTAGAATGACATAAGCAAGACAGTACTTTTTTCGTCCAAATACTCCAGGGTGGGTGACCTAGAACACGGGTATAGAATCAAAGCTGAGCCCAAATTCGGTGGAACTATTGAAGGTGGCGCTCTGCTCTGCCAATGGACAGGAATACATCATGACAAAGGGATATTGCCGAAAGCCCTGATCCAATCGGCTTTTGCAAACCTCTCGGCTCTGTCTGCCTATTGAATAGTGAATTTTTAGGAACTGGCCCACTCTGCATTCAGCTCAGTGGGTACTCGCCGCTTAGTGCCGAGAATTCCAGACGGCATGCATCACGTCCAATCCGGACAGCAAGCCGTGGACAAATGTTACTGGCCAACCCCTCTCTGAGCTGAAATAATCAGGGTGGTTTTTTCTTCTTATTTCCCTAGCGCCATTTGGGGGCGAGATCAGAATTAGGAAGGCGTCTGCCCTATCGGAACTCGCACCCGGATGAGTTGCAAGCGTTCTCTGCGAGGACCCGCCGCGCTGCGGGTGAGATGCTTCTCCAGCGGTGAATCCGGCACTTGCATCCGTATTTGCTGCGGTAAATAAGGCGTTTTCTATGCTTACTCTCTTGACAAGGGCCGTTTACCCTGTTCCTAGCGTGCTACTGTGGACCCCGGGTGGATCTCGCAGCTGTAGGGCAGAGCATCCGCTCACGCCTGGCGGGATATTGGCATGGCATTTGGGCTTTTTCCAATTCCCATCCTGTCTGTTCGTCTTTATTTGGAAAGTGGTGGGAAGGAAACAGTACCCGATCGGCCTCGCTTAACCCGCCTCCCCGTCTTCCTCCCCGCTAGACAAACCCCACCGCTGCCATGTGATGGTTCTGGTCAGTCCCTCCCAGAGGCAGAATTTCAGACGTACCCTTAACTTGGGAGATATTCTGCGAGACTAATGAAATAGCGCAGTGAGAAAATGAGAGGCTGGCCACATCCGAGCCACTAGCATATGTGCTATACTTGCCTATGTTTCCTTGGCAGTATCCGCAGAATGGAATCAATACGCTCTGGGACTAGACACACAAGAATAGAAGGTGAGCTTTCTTATTTCCTATTCGAAACCAAAAGCATCCGACATGGCACTTTTGAGCGCTAAAAGCTGACATCATGTTCAGTAAATGCATATTGCCACCACTAGGCATTGGGGAAGGCTCATGGTATTGAGACATGCAGACAAATAGGATTACTAAACGTTGACTGAGAAGCATCCCTCGAGACAATAACTATATAAGGAGCACCCGAATATGCCCTGAGATTCCCTTCCGAACACTATCCTACCACGCCAAACACCAAACACCAAGCACTCCAACTCAACCTTCAAGATGCAGATCACCAACCTTTCCGCCCTGAGCGTCCTCGTCGCATCGGCCTTTGCCGCCGACTGCTTCGGAAACACCCAGAAAGGCATCTCTTCCTGGGGAGATGCTTACTGGGATGCCCGTTCCAAGATGTGCGGCAACACGGACTGCGGCTACCAGCAAGAGTGCACGACCCGAGGTTCAAAGACAATCAAGGGACTTGCCCCCATCACCGTCAACGTCGAAATCACCAGGAAGCACACAGGAAGCGGAAAGGGCTTCAAGGACTGCTGGGTAAGACACACCTTGTTTCCTCCACACGGATAGTGAACTTGTGCTAACTGATCCTTGTTTTAGGATGCCACCGAGTAAGTCATTAACGAAATACGTACAGGTTTTCTGTCCTCTAACAATAATAGGAACATCATTAACCAGTGTGTCTACTCTGAGCAAAAGCTGTCTGGCACTTGGTCCTACGATGGCCAGCTGTACCAGATTAACGCGTGGTACTCTTAGTGGCGAACCGTATCTAGCGAATGTGTCATGGCAGATGGATGGAATACTCAGTTAATACTGTGAGAAGCGGGTCGTCGGGGGCTATGCCATTCATGTCAACTCAGATATTAGAGCAGCTACCGATAACAACCTCAATTCAAGCAAATTAATCTCTGGTTTACCATTGAGTTCCAAGGTGCTGACATCCCTCGTTTTGATATCTAATTGTTTTATCAAGCATCACATAAATTCCGGATAGCCTCAATCAAGTAATCTATGCGATATCCATAGCAGTGAATCTACTCTTAACATATTCCACAGCGCTTCGGCGGCATATCACTTCTTGAGACACGTGGATTTGTTTTACTACCAAAAGCTTCGGTGTCTATTACAAGGAGGGATTATTTACGCGACAAATTTAGCTCCCTATTTGGCTCCCTGTCTAGTTCCCGGCGTGACGTCAGGGACGACTCCATTTACCCAATTGGTCTCTTGTTTCACTTATTCTAGTGATATTCTAGAATGCCAAGCTGTGCCTAGAACTGGGTTGTTCTACACTAGAAAAATTGGGCTAGGTATGGAGCTGAAACACCGTTTCCCCTTGCCCCATCATTATGGACCTAGACCCAATGACCACTGGGCCTCGGCATGTCCCGCGGGCCTCGTCGATCCATGTCGGGGATCTCTTAAAAAAGGAAAAATTATTGCAAATCTACAAGGTCTAACAGCGTGTAATCCAGTCCATCATTATTTCTCCTCTTGTTAGTCGAGCAGTGCCATTTAAGAAGATGTCATCAGACTACAACCTGAGACGGCCTCCGCCAGCGGAGACACGGAGCAAGACCGTTTTCGGATACGAGCAAGTCAGCTCACATAGACTCGGACCTGTCCACCGCGAGCCATCGGTGGCCTGCCCGAGCTCTATACCTGTAACTGCCATCGTAAAAACCAGCCGCCGAGTACCCGGATCATCGGCAGCCTGTTAAGCTTCGCCCCTGGCGCTACATCGCTTTTGAAACGGAGGCTCGGGGTTGGCTGTGGGGGTCCTCCCATGGCCAAAGCTCGGTGCAACATGTTCCACCAGTGACGGCGGTGCCTGGAGGCCTGGAGCGTTCCAGCGCTCCAGTTTTACTAGTCTATGCGAAATAATCAGCGTTGCTTGTTAAAGGGTTGGCGAGATCCTCAACCTTAAGTCAAGCGAGACCGAGGGCGACATGTATAAAAACTCATAAATCCCAAGACTGCGCCAAGAGGGTTGTTCGATTCGTTAGCATCACCTTGTGCACTCTACAAACTAGTCAAAATGGTCTGCATCTCAACCTTTGTTTCTTTCCTGGCCGTTGCTGCCTCGGTGAGCGCTACGCTCGACCCGGCTACGACCAACACCAAGGGCAAATACCCCAAGCGTCCTGCATGCTCCCGTACGTGAAAACTATCCCTTTATTATCATGAAGCGAACTCGCCAACTGACCATCGTCAAATAGCCACCAAGGTCTCCAAGGCCATCCAGGCCGCCGAGTGCGCCCACAACACGCGCGTGTCCGGCAAGCAGACGTTTGCTGTTTTCCAGGTTGACCACCAGTACGACAAGAACCACGGCGCCCCCTACGGTACTTGCTCTGCGTACACCTGCACTGCCCCCACGGACTCTCAGCTGACTGCTGATGCCAACTACTGGACCTTCTTCTGGAAGTAAGTGGACTACCGCATCCAACTCAGGAAAGTGAAAGGAGAAAGCTGACCAATCCACAGCTCCAATGGCGAGTCTTCCGGAGTCGGTACTGGCTGCATCAGGGACCCCAGTGATGGAACCTGCGGCTGTGAAAACTCCGATGGTAAATTCATCAAGGGCAGCAGCTCTTGCAAATAGAGGGGATGGAACGCGTTGTGGTTTCTATTTGATATCGCTTTTCGAGAGATGAATGGGGCAATTCAGCAAGCACGGCATACATGCACATGACTAGAATAGAGTGACGAAGCATCAAGGCAGACATTGTTTTTCTCATGAATACGATTTTTTTCTAGCTCGCTTTATTCACCTGCCGTCCTATTGATGCATGTGACTTCAAACAAACGCTTTCCACATTGTGACAATGGCCCCCGGGTTCCACTCCTTTGTGAACGCGACGGTCATCAGGATATCGGACAGGCACGTAGTGAATACGACGTAGGAATCTTGTTAGTAGTGACGTATGTGCTCAATCGTCAGGTGGTACTATGACTGGCCTTTGAGGGCGCTGCTTGCCAGTTGCCCAGGTGATTCCACTTCGCTATTGGTTCTGGAGAAGCTCAAGAAACACCACAAACACAAACGGAGGCTAACAGGGGCGCATGACTAGATGTTGTTTACGTCATTGGCCAAAGAGCAACAAGTCTCCGGTCAGGTGAGTCACAGGGGGATGTTCCTGATTCAGCCATATACACATGGTTTCTCCTTCTCACAGCGTTGCTTCTCTTTGTCTCGTACACTCAACCCGTTGCTCCCAACTCCTCAGCAACACTGAAGCAGTGTACAGCGTTACTCGCGAACATGCCGCCAACCATCAAAAGCACCGGCAACGTTGCCGAAGACATCGAACTCTTGCGCACGGCGGCATCTGATAGCCTCCAAGACCTTGATTTTGTGAACGTCAGCTCACTGGGCATATTCGGCCCCTTTGCTCAGGGCACCGCCCACGAGAAGAGCGCAGTAGACGTTCTTGTTGTCCATTCGCTCCGCGACGATTCCCGTCCATCTCACGCATCTCTCGTCAAGCTTCTCAAGGACGTATTGACCCGGGCCTAGGGGAGAAGGGTCAATGCTGCCTACATGAACTACGATCGATATGAGTTTCTAGATCACGAACACCCCGAGGTGGCGCTCTCCAGCCGCACTATCCATTTCGGGGACCATTTGGGCCGCTCGCAGATGAGGCATATACGATACGTCTTGACACAACACGTTGAAAAAGCTAGCTGCGTGTTTGGGGGCATTCTCGAGGGTGCCCAGGAACTTCGAAGGAGTGCGCAGAACCTAGGCTCATTCGAGGTAGGCAACCCTGCTCCGCGCCACTGGATGGGCTGCTGCTAACCTTGACAGCGATTCATGGAACAAAAGCCAGATCATTGCGAGACGACAGTCCGCGAGTTGTGCAGGGTCTTAACCGATATCGATGGCCTACAACAGGACGGCATCATGCGAGCCAGGTTCTGGGCAGACTTATTGGGGCCCGTGGATGACATGAGTGAACGATTGCTACGTGCCTCAGACGAGGACCCGATGAAGGTTCTGTCGATCAGCTGGGCTCTCCTAGTTACACCCAACTACGGACTTGCGTTGCTGACCGAGAGACTTGAGAAGCGCGTGCTTCCGGTTCTCACCACCATGAAAATGCTTGGCCTCCAGGCAGAAGACGTATTCGCCGTCAAAATGTGAACAAGGATGACGAGGATTACAAGGCATGACATGGGATCAATTCTGGGGTTGGCCTCCGGCTGGTTGAGACGAGTGATGATGGCTTCTTCCTGTACAGTAGTGGACGGATACACGGAAATACGTAGATTTGCGCTTGGAGTATCCAGACGATGGAAGTCATAGGGAACAACAGGAACAAATCGATATGCGAGACCCAGGTTACGGTACTCATCAATGATTTGTCAATTGCCATTACAGCAAGCATTGAACCACATCGAATCGTGAAGCGTGACACGCCCATCGTACACTTGGCAGAATTTTTGCAATTTGCCGAAGTGGACCCGACAGCAAAATTTTCATCCGACAGCAGCTTACGCGCCACTGCCAAACAAAGCATTCGCGATTAGGCACGCGTTTACGAAGAAAACAGTTCAACTCGCTAGATGTCGTGTCAAAGACATCATTTAATACTCAATTCGACAAAGGTGTGTCGGGACCACCCCACAGTCGCGGACCTCTTGGACAGTCGCACGGCTGATGGGAGAGCGGTCTCTTTACTCTGGGAGGCCGGGAACGGTAAAAGGTCCACGGAGAACAGGACAATTCACAGCAAGCCGCTATGCGGAGCCGCCGGTGAAAATAAATTACACTTTTGGTGCAGTTTATTCCCTAACTGATGATGAGGAGAAAAGAAAAGAAGACTGAAAGGGACGCTGCGTGCTGGCAATTTTATAGCCAACCAGGTGGGGCTGGTTTTTCCCGCGTTTACAATTATCCGGTCTTACGTAATTTTATTTTTTTTTTCTTCTGAACACCAGCCACCCCAATCTCGGCCAAATCCACATCTTCTTTGTCTGTTGCTTAGGATACGAATGGATAACAAGTAAATTAGGGCGGTCTAGCGTGCAGAGATTTTCGCTGGAGGCATTGTTCGCTTGTCCCACAACAACAGTGCGGCCGATTTGGTCTCCATCAAAGTGTGTCAAAGTTGCCAAGCTAGACTTACCCTACATCACCTTGAACCTGTTGCAACTCTTTTTCCTTACGTGATTAAGTCTGCCAGATGTTATGTTATCTGGTTTCTGTGCTATTTATGATTCTGTTCACTTTTTATTTGTTTCTTAATAAGTCCACGACATCTTATGCTTTGTTGTTTTATGTAATGTGGTGACCTTTGTTGTTGAAAAACTTGCAGCTCCCTTCCCTCTGCACATAGGAAACAAGATACGCCAGCCCCAAAGAGTGACGGTGCCATAGCTCCACAAGACAAAGATAAAATAATGGAGACAAGAACAAAAAAGCAAGGACTTCCTCGTCCTTGCGTACGGAGATGGGAAAATTGAGGAGGTTGGGTTAAAGAAAACAGTACGTAATTCCAGGTTGTGTTATGCTGCTTTCCAGCCACTTTTACGGTATGCAGTGAGTTAGTCTGATTAACCCATGCCTAGACAACCGGAACTGCAAGGGCAAATTTTTTTCAGTATATGCTCAGACGACCCGGCCAGCCTGTTTGCAAGTCGGTCTTTGAGGTGCGCTAGTTCATTCTGTCACATCGTAGGAGAAGAAACGAGGCTCATTCTGCGAGCCACACTCCTGAATGGTGGTTAGTTGCCTGTCATCATTTGTTTTATCCCGTAATCATTGTGTCGTCTTTGAACATCGGATGAGTCTCGCTGGGAACCCATCCGCTCTGCTCGGCCAAGTTGGAAGATAAACTATGAAAAACCGCAAAAAGTAAAAAAAGTCACAAAAAACATACAACACTCGGCA
>NAGG01000826.1:0-19434 GCA_003031705.1 Calonectria naviculata | reverse complement strand
GGGCAGATGAACTCCATCTTGTACCTGCCAAAACAATGAGCTGCCTCAGTTTCATAACCCCCCCCCCCGTCTCAGATCTTGGCAAAGATGTCATTCAGCCCGCCCTCTTCGTGTTGTAGTTTAAATCCAACCAGAGTACACGTCCAAGTTCTCTTGGCGTGCGCCCTCCATCTCGCCCTTGACGTCCAAGAGTTTGACTTTGGTGCCCTTGGAGTGAGCCCACTCCTCTAGGAACTTTTCGACGCGCTGTTGGGTCTCGGAGTCATCCTTCATCAGCAGGGCCAGGGCATCGAAGCCGCCCGCACCGGGGACCACGCCTCCGTAGACTCCCTCCACGGCACTGGCGGCATCTAGAAGCTCCGTCTGGCTGTCAGGCTCAATGGGCACGTCACTGGCCGTGCCCATCTTCCGGATCAGCTCGCGGACGGCCCCGAGCTTGGTCGGCAATTGCTCAACGTCACCCTGCTTAAGCGTGGCGACCAAGTCTTCGTTTCGTTGCTGAAGATCGTCCCAGAGCCGCTTGGAGCCCTCGGGATCCTGGGCCTTCCATGCCAGGACCTTCTTGACCATGCTCACCGTCTTGCTGCCGCAGTCGACATCGCACATTCTCAAAACCACGCCCTTGGGCATCTGCACCTCCTCCTTGGCAACCTCGACGTCCCATGTAGACTCACCATTGACGAGTTGAACTAGCGAGTCCGCGAATCCTGGCGTCCCTGGCTCGGGTACCTTGCTCAGGACCTCGGGAGAGAATCGCTTGTACCTGCAGGACCCGAACACGGCCGCCGCCACATCGAAGCCGGAGCCGACCTTGCCCTGGGCTGCACAGTGTGCGGCCTGGGCGAGATTATGCAGCGTCTGCTTTCCTTCCTGAGTGTCAATGTCAAAAACCTCACGGGGCAGGTAATGGGTCAGGAGAGCTGCGGTGAGTGACGTGACGAGTGCGGCAGACGAGCCCAGGCCTGTCTTGTTGGCATCGCCCAAGGTCACGGGGAAGCGGGCGAAGCGGCCCCTTTGAGCGTCTGCATCGCCTGAGTGGGAGTAGTAGTCGTTGTCTGCAAGGATGATGAGGCGGGACGCAGTCATGCTCCGGCTGGCACGCTGGTGGGCAGTGCGGTCGACGTAGGTGAGGGCATAGCTGAGAGTGGTCTCCACGAATGGGTTTGGGCTGATCTTGGACCCGCTGTGGCAAGTTGAGTGAGCAAAGAGAACATGCCACGGACACCCGAGATAGATTGACGTGAGGATCCCGAGGAGCCGGTTGACGCCCGACCAGGGTGAGTGGTAGCGAGGACGGCTTGGGCCCGGGGATCTGGGACGCTTGACAAGCCCGTGAGAGGGAGGGGTCGTGGCCGAAGGAGAGCACCTCACAGCGGCGGCATCGAACAAATAAAAACGCCAACTTACACCTGTAACTGAGTAACCTTGATCCCGCCCCCGGCCTCCGCCAGGTGGTACCCGTAACGCCACTGGGCATCGAGGAACTGCGGGCTGTCGACAACAATCTCCGTCAGCTGCACACCGGGCGTCGTGTGAATCTCGCTGGCAATAACATTGATCCTGGCGTTAAGTCCAAATACGAAGCCCGTGTGCTGCCGGTCCAGCACCAGGTAGCCGCCAGCGAGAAGCACCTTGCCGGGCGCCGACACGGCGATGGTGGGGTTCCGAGATGTCATGGCGTTTTGGGGGAGGTACGGAGGGGCAGCCCTTTTTCGCGGAAAAAAAAAATAATAAAGTCGATGAAGCTGAGGCGAGCGAGCGAGCAAGCGTGTTTGATCAACAAGCCAGTGTCTCAACAAAATCAATTGCTGAAAGTTTTTGGGTACTGGTGGAGGCGTGAGACAGCAAAGGATTCTTGTAGTGAGCTCTTTTACTCTCTCCTCAACCACCGGGAAGAATCGACGAAGGAGCAGCGGGGCCTATCACGGGCTTCACACCGTGCCAGAACATGTGATACCCCATATATCGCACTGTGGTCGTGTCAGTCGCTGGGATCCCCATGTGTGCCCATTTGCTGCTATGCTGAGCTGCGGGATGCATGAAAGTCCAATAGAACTGGCATTTAGCGGTGCGTCCAAGTTGGACCATTCCATTTTGGAATTGCATAACCTCAGATGACACCCAATGACGCTCAACTCATGTCACTTAATGCATCATTACAATAAACTTACTCATTTCATCGCCAGAGCCCATTCAAAAAGCCCGACACTAGCTCGGAATTCCAATTATTTAACTTGTTAATTATTTCGTTGTATTTAGTTTCTGATTTTGATAGTACAGGCAGCAGGGTCCTATCTCTGCTTTCGCCTTCCCGGAAATTCTCCATGTTCCCAGGTATCTTTCTCCTTGGTCCCTATATGCTGCACGAATGTTGTTTTTCCTTATCGGAGTGGTGTGATGTCTATCAGGGAACGCCAGGTCCCGAATCCTTTAACCCAGGCCCAAAACGTTCTCAAGTCATAACCCAAACCCATTTTATGTCCCCGAACGCCATCCCATTAAAGGGACCGAGGGCGCTCTGCTCCTCGAAACTCAAAATGCAGCCCCGTAGAAAAAACACAATCCCAAACCTGTACAACGGGGTATCAAACAGACCGCGCCCAAATAGACAAAGGAAATAAATCAAAATTCTCAACAATGAATGAAGCCGAAGCACAACCAGGTACTCGACACATTCACTCAGCAGCAGCCTCCTGGCCACCACCGAGAAGCTCAAGAACCTTGTTGACAACGGCACTGGGGTAGCCGCGGGTGAGCATCTCTCCGACGACACCCTTGGCCTGCTCCCGCTGTTCAACAGCCAAGTATGCGCGAGTCATAGCCTCGTAGGTGCTAGGCTCGCGCTTCTCTCGGCCAACAGTGTCATAAACCTGCTGGGCCTTCTCGATGTTCTTCTCGGCAGCCCAGCCGTGAATGAGGGTGTTGGCAATGTAGGGAGTCAGCTCCACGCGCTGACTTCGCATCTTGGCAAGAATAGGTTCAGTATCAGCAACTTGGTGATTGGCAACCATGGCCTCAAAAAGGGCCTGATAGAGGCTAGCGTTGACGGGAACCAGAGACTGGCCGACAACGTCATCGAACATCTTACGAGCGCCCTCCATATCGTGCATCACACATCCCCGAGCGTGAATCAGGGAAGCGTAGTGAACCGGCTCGACGCGCTGGCCAGAGGCCTTGATAGTGGCCAGAACCTCTTCGGCTGCGGCCATGTCAACGGGCTCAAGGGTGGCATGAGTATCAACCAAAAGCTTGTAGGTGTGGGCGGTAGGGGCAATGCCCTTCGCCTTCATACGCTCGTAGTAAGCGAGGACCTTAGACTTGTCGCGCTTGGTGGTCAGGAAGAACTGCATCATGCTGTTGTAAGGTGCGGGGCGGGCCTTGTAGTTGGGCATAGCCTCCATCTCATCAAACAGCTCCTCGGCAAACTTTTCGTCGCTAACACGGCACAGGGCGTTGACAATAGTACCATAGGTGACGGAAGTGGGCTTGATGCCCAAAGCTCGCATCTCGGCAAAGTAGAAGAGGCAGTCATCAATTCGTCGAGCCTTTCCAAGCTTACCAATCAGGGCGTTGTACAAGAAGGAGCTGGGCTCAACACCCTCAGCCTTGGCGCGGTGGAAAATGCGAACGGCTTCGGAGGCCTCGTCGAACGTCTTGGTAGAGTCCTTGAGAGTGGTAATGTACAGACCAAATGTGTTCGCTGAGGGGGTAGCACCCATCTCCAGCAACTCCTGATGGAACTGTTCAGCCCGTCCACGGTTACCCACAGTGAGACAAGCGCCAACCATAGCATCAAGGATGCTAGACCAACCATATCGGACAACAGCGTACTGGGGCATGAGAGGCATATCGGTGCGGGCCATGGCAAGAATATCATGGCAAAGATCCATCTTACCCTCACGAGCCGCAGCGGAAATCATCTTGGCGTAGGTAATGTATCGAGGGTGTCGGCCAGCTCGTCGCATGTTTCGGAATCGGTTGAGAGCCTCTGTCAGACGGGGTCCCTTGCGGCCGTGGTTGCCCTCGAGATCATCAGCAATAAGGGAAGATCCCTTGAAGTCGGTGTTGTGGGCGTACGGGTCGAAGGTGTCCTCGAAGCTAGAAACCGTGGTGTTCGAAGGGAAGGGAGATACAGACTGCTGGAAACTTGAGATCTGAGAGGCCATCTCACGAGGATCAGGGATACCACGAGTTTCCATGTATCGAGTGACAAACTCAATACCCTCGTCAATCTCCTCGACAAGATGGGGTCGGACTTCGGATTCGGTAGCTCGGATTCGCTGGAACATCATTTCGGACTGGGCCAAACCCTCTGCGACTTGGCCGGAACCAATCAAGGCAACGGCGTACATGGCAGTGGGCTCAATAAAGGCAGCAGTTGCCATCATCTCGGAGTTGATCAAAACATTCCAGTACTTAGTAGCAGCAGCGACATCGCCCTCACGCACGCTCATAGCGAGAAGAGACGTGGCAGGGATGGCCAAGTCCTCCATGTGGTTAGGGATGCTGGAGTAGGCGGCAACAGCGGTGGCCTTGTCATCCTTGTCAGCGGCAATAGTGGCGATCTTGCCCATAGCACGAGCGCGAGCCTCAGCTTCAACGGCCTGAGCCCACTGGAATGCCTCCTGGTAAATGCCCCGGGAGATGAAGCCCTTGACAAAACCGGTGGTGACTAGGGCGTCCTTGATGTCAGCAGCCCGAACTCCGTACTCGCCAATAATCTTCTGGAAGAATTTCATGGCGCCCTCAATCTTGTCAGTGATCACGTATGCATTTATGACAGCAGCGTAAACCTCCGCGTCCAAGCGATCATGAAGCGTCTCTTGACCCTCGTCGTGGGCAATAGCCAGGCTACGGTACTCGTTATAGCACTCGACAGCACTGATCAGATCACCGGAGCCGGCGAAGGTAGTGATCATGGTGGGGAAGAGGGCGGCAAAGGGAACGACCTTGTTGGCCTCCATATGCTCAAATAGACGGAGCATATCACCAGTTCGACCAGCCTGAGCACAGGCGGAAATCAACTGCTGGTATGTCTCAGCGGAGTACAAGGCAGTCTCGGTGTCAACAGAGGTATCGAACAACTTGATGGCAAGATCAAGTCGGTCATCTTCGCAGAGAATGGCATGCTCAAGTTCATTAGAGGCAAACATGAACTTGCCAGGCTCGTCCATACCTCCATAACGCATTCGCTTGTCTTCCAGAGCAGCCTTCAACTCGGCAACCTCCAGACATCGTGATGCCAACAAACCAACTAGGATGTTGTAGGTATCAGCGTCAGGAGACACTCTCCTCCTGAGCATGTCGGCGTAGACATCAAGGGCCTTGGAGACAATCTCGATCTTCTTAGAAGGGATATGGATAGCAGCGACGAGGAGAGCATTGTAGGCACTGGCAATGGGCTGGACGCCGGTAGCCAACATCGCCTCGAAAACCGCAGGAATTTCGGCATAGCGGCCAGCCTCAGAGAGTTTGTGAAGGTGGTCGGCGTATGACTGTGACTGAGGATCAACTGGAGGGGTGGCGCTACGGGCGATGCTTGCCGGGGTTCGCGACCTCTCAACCACAGGGGATCGAATCCTCGAGCCTGGGAGAGATCGTCCATCAGCGGACGCATTTTCAGCGGCCTCTTGGAGACTCCGGGCTTCAATTGCTGCCTCGAGGGCAGCATCGATGTGAGCGAGGGCCGCTTGGTCCTCTAGCGACAGGGCTGAGTCAATATCAGCATCGTCGATGATGGCATGCTCGTTCTCCGGAGCATAAGCCCTATCCTTCCCAGTGAGTATAGAAGCGGCAGTGGGCTTCCATTCAATGCGCTTGGGAAACTCGAACTGGGACCATTCTGCGTCAACGTCACCAGAGGCCTGCTGGCTTTGCAGAGCCTCAAAATAGTCGTCTAGACCTCCATGGTTCTGGGCGGGCCGGTGCTCAGCGAGTCCGGTGGTGGTGGATCTCTCGGTGTGGAAAGCAGAGTGAAGCTGGAGGCCGGAGAGACGTCCAAGTCGAGACTTAGTGGTGCGGCGAGTAAATACAGGTCGGTTCTGGGAGTTGAGGACGTGGGGATGAGTGGCGGCAACTACAGACTGAGCGTAGCCGTGGGTGGTGATGGATTTGGCGAATGTTGATCCTTGACGGACGAAATTCGAGTAGAGGGAGGAATAGATAGTAGGCATTTAGAACAGGCCTAGTGGGGGGAGGACTACCAAAAGTGTCTCAGTCAGCATTGAATAACATGACCATATGAAAGGATTGAATCTCATCTAGGCAAAAACCGTTGTGCCTGAGGAGTGCGGAGAATGGAGCCAAAGTCGAATGATAATGAGATCGTGGTCGGGCCATGAGACCGAGGGGCGTGTAAATGTGGTGGTGGTGGGTGCACCAATTGAAAAAAAGTCACTTACATGGGAAAAGAGAAAGGATAACGATTGCAGGTTCATTTGACAGCACTACAGCCGTCAAATAAACGCGCAGACCAGATTAAGCAAGGAATTGTGAGAGGGGAGAGAGATGATGAATTATCGAAGGGGGAATGACTGAAAGAAAAGGCTGGACGTGAGAAGAATGTCTGGTCTGGGGTTGGTGGTGAAGTGGGTTTGACCTGGTAGGAAGAGACGGCCTGGCCCTGGGCGGTGGACGGGGGATGGCAGCTTTTTTTCATTGCCTCAGGTGGATACGGGCGGTACGTAGTTTGCTCAGAGGGATCCATGGATCCATGCGTCAGGAAGCAGCTGCAGCGAGGTGATGGATGGATGGCATTGCGTGTGGGGTGCGAAGCGTGCAAAGGGAGACGTGCAGTGGATGGAACGCCGGGCTGGGGGACCGAGAGCTCAACGCTTGGGACCGGCCGTCAACATCGTCTCCGAGCGGTCAACCAGAGGTACCATGCACTGCAAGCTTAGCTGGGGCGGGTACTTGGTGTGCATCCAGGTGGTAGTCGAGTTCGCGGATTTCGGACGCGGAGTTTAGTGTGGGTGTGTGGGTGGGCTCGGAGCTGGAGTGAGCTGTGACTGGCCGCGGCTTCTGGAATGACTCAACCCTTGTCCCTGCCGGTCCCTGTAGTCGCCGCTGTTTTTTTTTTCAATACCATCGTCTTCCAGCGACTGTGGCTTCTCTGAACCTCACTGTCCGCCCGCCCTCCCTCGCGGCGAGCCATCCAGCCAGCCGCCCGCCCAGTTCCCTAGCCATGACCACGGTGAGGGCGCCCGCCGTGGGGCACTATCTGAATACCCCGCCTTGCATGCAGGCACCCACTCACGCGGAAGTGGTTTTTTTAACCCGCCTCCTCGCACACGAGAAAACAAATCTGGGCCACTAGTAAAAATCAGAACGTGCTGGAAAGCGGGAGGAAGTGCCAGGCTCCCTGTCTGTCAGTCACTGCCCGCCATCCCAGATCCCAGGGCACAGGACGCCGCCCTAGCGGAACTCGCCTCACGTTTTCGTTTTACTCCCGCGAACCAAGGACTCTGTGAGTGACTTTCTGTTTCCAACCAAGATATTCCAAATCCTGAGGCCCAATATTATTTCTCTCGATCAGTGTCGATCGAAAAAGCAAGCAAAACTTGGCCCAATTTGACATCGCTCTGTGTCGCTCTGCCGCGGGATTGCATTGATTTTCCACGCACGCGACCTTCCAAGCCCGCTTCAAGGCATGCGCGTAAATGACGACAATTTACGCACAGCACTAAAGATTACTTGCACTTGCGGTCAGACGGAACACAACTTTGCGACGTCCCAAACCGTAAATCCAGGGGTCTCAGGACGCTGCAAAACGCCTTGTGGCGGGCGTTATGGTGGCCGAGGCGAGAACAAACCGGCGCCCGTTTACCTATCCCTGCGAGCTCTTGCCTCCCGTCCCCGGGTGGATCCTAAGGGAGAAGCCGGAATCCATGGCCACGCCCTAAAGCCAACCTGTCGGGTTGCATCCAGTTGCCCCAAATTTTCTTTGGTTTCTCTCCAACCAAAGGGTCCAGACTAGACTACCAATGGTGAATCATCCTGTAAGGTTTGTTGGTTGTTTTTTTTTCTCGCCATTTATCTGTCTTTGCCTCGATCTCAGGTCCCTTGACTACATGTGGATCTAGGGCAAGTATTGCACAAAAGCCAATGACAGCAGAGACCAATTTTCGTGGTTCTTCCAATCGTTTTTCTCGATACAGGAGCGACATCTCAACCGACAGCAAACCACACACACACACACACAAGCCTAAATGAAAAGTGATACAAATTAATCACTAATACATCATCAAACAAGGCAGCAATCCCGTGATTCCAGCCTTCGGGAGCGAAAGCAGCTCAGCCTGCTTGCTCCGATAACCCCCACTATTATATTTTTCTCAGCCACAAGAGAATAACAAAAGCTAAATAAAAAATTGCGGCAACGTCAGCACCAGCCAATTTAGCCAAGAGGCATAACAGGTGCAGAGTGGGAACCTGACAGGGAACCACAGGGCTGCAGTTTTCGATCCGTCACATGGGCCAGGGCAACGAAAAAGTCCCGTTTTGTTGCCGGATGCCACGGAGCATCTGACGCTCGCTGACATATCCCTAGCCTCTCGTCGTTTCTGCTGTCCGTCATCAGGTCAGGGCCGAGACCGAGCGGATCTAAGAACCGGGGGTCGGCATTTTACCTTGCCCCGCCTCCGACTCCCGCCAACAGGACACATCCCATCCAGTCTAGCCAGCATCCGTATTGTAACTGAACGCGTCGCCTTGATGTGCCTGGTGATCCATTATTACGGCTCGGTGATTACTTTTTTGGCGCCCCCGAATGAGCCACCTCATAAGATAACACCTAAGTTATATGGTCGTCCGAGGCTGCAATTTCAATGCCTTGGCTTTTGAACCGTAGGCCATCCCAGTCAAGTTTGCAGGACAGTTGGTTGGTCCACACGTCTTGTCCATCATGCAGCGTTCGTGAGGCACGTCACCAATGCCACTTCATAACCCTGTTCTAACGCGAACCATGATGAACACAATGCATCATTCTGCATTTGCCTATTTTCAGTACCGTTGATGCGCAACAACCCAAGAAGCTAGGAGGTAAGAGACAGCCCATCTCGCCTCACGTCGCAACACAAAGGGCCAAACCCTGCATATTCATATTCAATGCAGAATCTGTATCCAAGATCTGAATATTATTCCTCTGGAGGCTGTAGATAATTGCATTGGCTACAAGTTCTCAATATGTGTCATTTGTTAGAGCTGTTCAACTTCTCATTTAGATGACAGAAGAAAGCAACATCCACACCTCACAAAGCTCTTTCATAGATTCGCCAGACAAAATCCCAAAAAATGATTTTTAGCGATTCGCCAATTGAATCAATGATTCATTTTATCGTGCATTAGTACCTTACCTAAGCATGGTTCCTGTAGGCTGGTCCCATCAGCTGGCAGTAGATGGGTGATAAGATAAGATAATGCTAGTGGTTATCGATAAGCCAAAATGCGAAGCCTCCAAAACTTTTTTTTTTTCATTGCTGTTGGACTTGGGCCCCACCTCCTCCAACGACCTTCGCGAAATTCGATATCATGGCGGACGACGGCATGCTCTTGAATTTTGAGCTGGGCTCCGGCCCTATAAAGCCTCAAGTCAAATTCAAGGGCGGTCGCTGGAGGGACAGGAAACAGGCTCAGAAGTCGGCGAGGCTGGCTTCTGGTGATGCGCCAAACCCAACGAGAGAAGATGGAGGTGACCAGAGATCATTCAAGCGCCAAAGGACGGATAATGATGGCTTCGGACGACGATTCGATCATGATTCACCACATAGGAACTTTTCCCGAGACAAACGCTCTGGCGGCGACGGCGCGCCGAACCAGAATCGAAATCAACAAGGCAGCTCTGGAAAAGGCGACCGACAGGTCATTTCTCGACTCTTTTCGTTCAACCCTTCTCAAAAGACAGAATTTGATGAAAAGGATTCAGAATGGACTGCCCCAGAACCCACCAATGCACCTCTCTCCGACGTGGCCAGCTTCGGCACTCTAACCATCTCTGCGCGCCTGGTGGAGGAACTGAGGAAAATGAACCTGGAACGGCCGACCGCGATTCAACAAAAAGTTATCCCGCATATGCTGTCTAGCAGCTCAGACGCTTTTGTGCAAGCCGAAACTGGCTCCGGAAAGACTTATTCGTACCTCCTACCGATTCTCCACCGAGTCCTCCTCTTGAGCGAGCGAGGTAAGGCCCAGATACACCGAGACTCTGGTGTTTTCGCCATCATCGTTGCACCGACCCGAGAGCTTGCGAAGCAAACGCACACAGTGCTCGAGCAGCTTATCAGGCCTTTTCCTTGGCTAGTTTCCACGGCAATCACCGGAGGGGAATCGAAAAAGGCCGAGAAAGCAAGAATACGAAAAGGTGTCAATTTCCTTGTCGCTACCCCTGGCCGACTGGCAGATCATATCGACAACACCAAAGCTCTGAGTCTCAGCACTGTCAGGTGGCTCATTCTGGATGAAGGTGATCGCTTGATGGACCTGGGCTTCGAGGACGACTTGAAAAAGACCATTGAAGCGTTGCGCAAAGTCGACGTCTCTGACAAGCTTCCTGACGGAACTTCTCTAAAATCACTTCCTGACCGAAGAGTAACTGTTCTGTGTTCCGCGACAATGAAGATGAATGTACAAAAGCTGGGAGAGATGAGTTTGGCGGATGCGACATTCTTGGCCGCCGAGAAGGAGGATATCAAGGTTGATGATGACAAGGCCATGAAAGCCCCTGCACAACTTCATCAGTCATACACGATCGTTCCGGCCAAGCTTCGTCTTGTCACATTGGTTTCCTTCCTCAAATCTACCTTTTCTCGCCGCGGCCGGACGATGAAGGCCATCGTATTTATGTCTTGTGCAGACTCCGTCGATTTTCACTACGAACTGTTAAGGGACCCGAACCAGAATGAGGCCCCCGTTTCATCATCCAAGGAGGCAGAATCTGTATCCAAGACTGTTTCAAAGGCAGCATATATGACATCCCCCGCGAGCCCAGAGGTGGTTCTCCACAGAATGCACGGCTCGCTATCACAGCCAATCCGCACGGCTACTCTGAAATCATTCTCCGCCTGCAAATCACCCTCTCTCCTAATCACCACAGATGTGTCATCCCGAGGTCTCGATATCCCCTCAGTTGACTTGGTTGTCGAATATGATCCCGCCTTTAGCTTTGCCGATCACATTCATCGTATCGGCCGAACTGCCCGAGCGGGACGACCCGGTGACGCCCTTCTTTTCCTCCTGCCTGGCACTGAAGAGGGCTATATTGAACTCCTCAAGGCGTCTTCGCCTCCCACGCATCAGTCTTACGATACCATCCTTAAACAGGCCATGATGACCAAGCTTGAGTTTCCAGTCAAGACTGCAGCATCTCCTGATGGGCAATCATACCACGACAAGGCTGAGGCGCTACAGCTTCACTTTGAGCAGCGCCTGCTCGAAGACACCAAGCGATTGGAGTTGGCCAGGAACGGCTTCAAATCACATATCCGAGCATATGCCACGCATATCAAGGAAGAGCGATCTCATTTTGACATTTCGGAGCTCCACTTGGGACACACTGCAAAGAGTTACGGTCTAAGAGAGGCACCTGGTGGTATCGGTGCTGGGGTGGAGAGGAAGACGAAGAAGCGAGGCCACAAGGACGTCAGCAGGGGTAACAGGGATGACGATAAGGAGAAACCGAGCGATGAAAGATCGGCTCGCGATATTATTAAGAGGAAGAGCATGATGTTGATGAATTCAGCGGCAGATGAGTTCAATATCGGTTAAAAGCGTTTGATAGATTAATCCTTACGGCGTTATGATGGGATGTGTTATTTCGCACCGACGTGATTTGTGTATTGCCGAGGCTGTCATGACACCTTTTTCCAGGGTGTGAGACACCTTGGATCATCCAGACTACAGCCACCTCTGCTAAACCAGCCACACAGGCAGGCACAAATACCAGCGTGAGCATCCACTTACATCATACAGAAGCCGCAAGAAGGCTTGAGTTTGTCGAGGGGGGTTGCGTGATATCTATGAACCCTGTTTCATGACTTAGCTACCCTATAACTGCTCTAATTATGAACCACGGTGTGACGCCATCTTCAGAGGATAACAATGTGGTCTAGAGCAGCAGATACGCAATTTCCCAGCGTAGGACGTCATTCGATAGGTGCAAAGGGGGGTTGTTATGCAGAGCATATTCCAATGGGCGGGTGTAGATGACAATGTGTGCAGGGTCCGTTGACGTCATATTGGGAACATTCCTGGATGATCACTTCCCAGGTATAAGCCATGATGACTTTAAAAGACGACAAGCCTCTTGCTATCTTCACATTGAAATTTCAATCTCTAGATCAAACCAGCTACTCCAAAAGCATCCTCCTGTGTCTTGCATCATTAAAACACCGGCCAAGGCAACATAGCCAAGTCCTTGATCCATCTCCGATCCATTACACACACATCACATCCTACACCCAAAAACCAACCATGGGTAACGATAAGAACGCCACCGATCACGCCACCGATGCCGCTCAGTTCGTAACTGGCACCTTGGGCAACTTGGTCGGCGGGCTCGGACGCACCGTCGGCGGCGTCACTGGTGCGGCCACCCGAGGCGTGGGCGGCACCCTCAACAGCGTCACGGGCGACGTGGGCCGGCCCCTCGGCGATGGTGTCAGCAACCTCGGAACGGGGCTTGAGAACGGCCTCAACAGCGTCTCCAAGGGAGCCGAGAACGCCGGGAACTGGAAGAAGGCATGAGCTGGAGAGGTGGATGAATAACGTGTTCTACACGGCAGCCTCGAAGGGGGAGCTTGTATGATTTGCGTGTGTACATGTACGGAAATACAACAGCACATGGAGTTGGGTTTCCTTGAGTTCATACTACCACGGCCACAATTTGTTACGGTGATATATTCCTTCTGAGTTCGATTTAATTGATTTCAACTGGTATCTATAGATATTTTGATTGTATCAGCCTCATCTTTCCATGAAGTGAAACATGTGCTTGAAGTGAACGGAGTCAGGATTATAGATGGAGTGCATGTCATATTGTAGGTTTCATGTACCTGCCTCGGGTCCAGCAGTCTCCAACACATATTACTGGATGCACAAAACACATGAAGATTCCTTGACTTCTGACTATCTCGCACACACCATGTATCAAACTAGACTAGATCCACAGCGTCATCTTCACAAGTATAGGTACAAATTGCGGCCCGGAAAACAAGTACAGCGGTTCTATGCCCGCATACAGGCCACATCATTTATGCATATTACACCTGATATCGTATTTGCAAATCTTCGTCGCTAAATTCATGATTACCTACAGCACCAGGAGGTCGCCGTTGCTCCCCTGGCCTTGGGCAGGCTGGAGCACCGCCTGGGGTGCATGGGCACTGACGACATAGCCGGTCCCAGCACCATTACCTCCATCAAACACGTCATCTCCCTGATAAATCTGCATCGACGCCATTTGCTGCGGGCCTATGCTCGAAAAATAGGCGTCTGCATCGCTGACTGCCTGCTGCAGGTTGCCACCTTCGGCGCCAGCAGCCTGTCGGCTTCGTGGGTCAATGTCTGTTGGCTGCGAAGCATTGCCAAACATGCTGATGCTCTTCTGATTATCAGGCCCATCAAGATTCCGCTTCTGGAGAGCGGGAGAGTCCTGAAGCTTTCGGGGTCGCGCAGACCTAAATACCGTCTGCACTGGTTTGAGGTACACGGTGGCCAATGTGCCAACGTTTAGGCACATCTCCTCTAGTGTGGCGTTGTCTAGGCGCTCCGACTCGGCAGTAATGGCTGGCTTTTCACCCATCACAATTTGCTTTGCCGCGTTCATATCTGTAGACAATAGTCTCCAGTACATGTATGCCCTGTCTCGTAAATCAGGGTTATCCGTCTCTTCGGTGGCCCACTTCAAAACCCGTGGCACTAGCTCCTGTCCCTTGGTTGGTCGCTGAATAAACAACTTGACAGTTGCTGTTAGCAGAGCAAGTTGCACCTCGACTGGCTCCTCGGCAAAGGAGTACAAGAAATCTTCCAATAAAGCATCACTGTTTTCGATTCGATCGGCGTACTGGCCGATAACCCAAACCATTGCGGCCTTGGCTTCCGGCTCGTCCAAAGAGTCAAGGTGCTCGCAGAGAGTGCTGATGATCGACTCATATTGGTTGGGATATTTTCGGAAGATGTTTCGGATAACGACTGTGGCTTCTTGCACGATATAGGTGACCTTGGTGGCCACAAGCTCCAGAAGTAGGTTGATGCAACGTCGGGCGGCCGGCTCAATCTTAATGGCAAGCTTTCCAATGGCACGAACCGCCTTCCGGACAAAGTGAACATCAATCTCAGTGGCGTATTCCCGCAGTTCAGTCAAGACCTCATCAATGTTGTCCTCGTTGGCGAGCATAAATATGAGTTCTAACTTCGTCACCTTGACGTAAATGGGATCATTGTACTTGCAGAAAAAGACGCGGATATCATTCTTCAAGACATCCGGGCGCCGTTGAAGGATCAAGAGGGCATTGCGGAGGGCCAAGTACTGGACTTCGGGCCCCTTGGCAAGCAGAGTCACGAGTGGGGGCGACAGCTTCTTGCAAAGCGCCGATATTTGTTTTTGATCAGCGATATAGTTCATCAAATAAAGTATGACTCGGATGCACGTCAACACAACTGACGAATTGGAGTGCGACAGCCGGGGCGATATGCGTTCTGCCAGTAAAACGGCCTCCCCTGATTCCTGTGGGACGTAAGACATTAGAGCCTCAAGGATGTAGGTTTGGCCCCATCTTGTTGCATGACATGTTAGTAAGGGCTGTTTACTTGCGCATTATTGGGCAAACTCACTCAGAACAATCAGGGAGAATGGCCACCATCTTGGAAGCATTATTGTAGTCAATGGTAAGCTTGATAGCATCGCTTCGTTCCCAAATATCCATTAAGCCAGCAAGGGCACTGGCAACAACGGTTGGATTGTCATCCCTCAATAGGGAGTTTAGACGGTCAATCAAGTCCGAGTTTTCCACCATATGTCGGTCGTGATCATAAAGTTTGGCAACGCAGAAAGCTGCCGTCTTGCGTACATAGGGATCTGCATCCTTCAACATGTGCTTGACAATGGGGACTGTGGCTTCGACAAACTCTCGAACATGAATGTAAGACATTGTTCGCAGGGCTAATGCTCGAACGAGTGGGTTGTGATCTTCCATATCCTGTCACGGGTTAGCGCAGCCCGTTAATCATGTTGGGCAACATACATGCTCCAAAACTGGAATCGCCTTGACAGCAATCTCCGGTCTCATCCTGGAATAGTTTACTAGGAACAAAAAGCACCTGGGTTCATGTTAGCGTGGGTCGCTTTCAATAAGTAGATATGTCCTATAGAGCATACATCTTCTTGATTTCCAAGCTCTGGATGTGCATACACCCGATGATGTCAGGAAACAGGGCAACCATATCATTGTTGCTCATGGTCATGTTGGCAACAATCTTCTTTAGGGCAATCTTCTTCCCTGAATAATTCTTATCCTTCTTTCCCCCGCTGTTTAGCTCGAGGCGTAGCTCAGCTACCTTGCCCTGTGGAGTTTTCAGCCATGGATTCGATACGGGGGGAGGTACATATGCGAGGAACATGACGGACATCTCTTATGCTGCAGTGCTGCATCAAGAGCCGTCGGCAAAAACATGAAAGGCGAGGAGAATAGGGCAATGCAGATTGAGCGGTCGTGGAACGGGCAACAAGAAAGGCGGGCAGAAGTAGAAAATGACCAGGTGGACAAGCGACAAGATGATGGATGACCAGATCAAGTTGGGCAACGCGACACCGCAAAAAAGCAGAGACATAACATAGATAGAACAAAGCAAAGATAAAAATGCTTACCCGAGCAAACAACTTGGAGTCCCCTCCACCAGCGGAGCTCGACATGGTGTCGTGCGTGTACCCCTGCGAACCGTTCGAGTGACAGGAATGTCCTCCTTGCGCCAGCTACCGACGTTCGAAAGCGGGATGGGCACCTTGGAACAAGCAACCCCTCACGTCTTGGTCTTGGGACGTCAGGCCTGTTCTCGCGATCACACACCCAATTGGACGATATGCTTGTCCGGCACCAGGTTTCGTGGAGGGTGGAGGGAGGGGACGTCACATGTGCGTCTCTTGGGTGCCCGCGATTCAAGCCACTGGAGCAACTGGGAGGGATGTCTTATCGTTGGATCGGGCGTAGGCTGTCGCGTTCGAGTCTGTTGTATCGCTCCGTGTTGTCCGAGGTAGCTCTCGCCGCGGATACATGTACGGTGTCGTCGTGAGCGTTGTTTGTTCACCACCGGTCTGGCTTTCGGCGTCGTCGGATTATGGAAAGGGGAGCTCTCCTCAGGTAAGCCAAATTGCGACCAGGGGGCGATCCCTCTAGACGCTATCGATAACGTACGTAGACGGCTCAGTTGCAACTAAGCGGAAAAACTGCTTGGTCCGGTTAAGTGGGCGCGCCGTGCCACGGTCGTAGTGGGTCACTGGCCATGCTCCAAGCTGGTTGATGCACCCTCAAGTCAGCCAGCTTTCCAACGACAAGCACCACGAAACCATTGATATCGGCGTATCGTCCACCATTCCGCAAATACCGACCCGCGACTTTCAGAATCTGACAATATTCCGACTATAGCCGCATCAATGGCGTCTACAAACTCCACCACGCCCTTCTGGGTTGCCCAGCTCGAATCGCCACCTGTCTCCAAGACCAAGGTTCCTGGCATCGCAGACCCTCCTGGATTTCCTTCTGGCGCGGCTCCCTCCAAGGCACGCACTCGCTCCCGGAGTATTCGCAATTACCCAAAATGCTAACTATTCTGGCAGAAGCAGAACAAGGACACCAAGATCCAGCCCCGCAAGCCCCCGACCCCCGAAGAGATGGATACGTTGAAGCTGAAGAAGGCTTGGGAGGTGGCGCTGGCACCCGTCAAGAACCTGCCAATGACAGCCATTATGATGTACATGTCCGGAAATTCGTTGCAAATCTTTAGCATTATGATGGTCTTTATGGCTTTCAAGAACCCACTGATGGGCTTGATCAACACCAACCAAGCCTTTGAGCGATTCCAAACGGAGAACAACTCAGCACAGATGCTTCAGGTTAAATTTGTATACGTGGCCATGCAGCTTTTGGCACTGGGTGTGGGTGTCTGGAAAGTTAACGGCATGGGCCTACTGCCGTAAGTTGCGCTTCGACCAGAAATGTCCACAATTTGAAGCTGACAATAGTTAACAGGACAACACGATCGGATTGGCTGATGTGGGAGGCCCAGAGAGAGCCCTTAGAACACGCCGTTGCGGCACTATAATTGCATGATTAAAATAACTAATATACGAACCGCCTCCCTCGCCTTTACTCGTCTAATACATGCAGTCTATGCGGTATCATAAATCGTTTCCTCATACGTATTATCAACTGTATCTCAGTATGCTAGCTCCCGTTAAGTTCTTCCTTTTTCAATCGGGCGGTTCTCCATTTGATCCCTTGTGTATCAATCAGACGAAGCAAAGGAAGCATGGCCAGATTCATCAAAGCCCAGAACGTGAAGCACCACCCGCGGCCCATTGTTTGTATCATCTTTTCGATCGCGGCGGTGGCTGCGGCTCCCATGAGACATCTTACCAAGTTATTTGCCCCCGTAGCTGTTGCGGGTGCTTGCGGGTTCAAATCGACTATCAATGTGTTAAGGACGCTGAACGTAGTAGGTATAAATGTCCCAATCAAGAAAATAAGACACAAAGGAACCGCGACCGAGGTTTCAACTTCAAGAGCCCACGCGTATCCAATGAGGGATGCACTGCCCAAAAGGAGCATTGGGTATACCGGCTGTATTCTTGCTGTTTCGATGGGAAATTTTGATAAATCATCCCCTCGTTTGCGATCAATGGAATAGCCCATCTTTTTAGCAATTCGCCGATAGTTCCAATCAAGGATATATCCTTGAGCGAAAACCCCTACAAAGGACCCGAGTCCATAAGGCAGATAGCACAGACCAACCTCCAGGTCGTTGTATCCGTATATCTCCTTAAACAGAGTGCCCAGTGTGGCTGCAACGAGGATGAATCCTAGATAGAATACGGAGTTTGTGAAGAGAATGATTGCCATCTCCTTTTCGAACACAATACTGAGTGTTTTAAGTGGGTTTGGAAAACGTAGCTTGCGCCTGGGAGCGTCCACTGCCCCAGGCCCATCATGTCGACGGTTAAAAATGTCAAGCAATGATCTATTCCAGCGTGGCGGAGGGATAGAGCCGTTACCGACGACATTCCGACAGGTCTCCGGTGCGGTTATCACCCAAGGAATCAGCCACAGGAAAGAAAAGATGGCACAAAACCAGAAGATGGCGGGCCAGCCAAGGAACTGGCTTAGGACACCTCCAATAAGCGGCCCCAAGGCTGGACCAACATTGATACCAGCGCCTACAAGTCCCATGTATTTGCCCCTCTCAGCCGTCGACGATATGTCAGCAACTACGGCAAAGCCAAGAACTAAAGTACCACTGCTTCCGGCACTTTGAAGGCAGCGTAGAACCAAAAGAGCTGCAAAATTTCGCTGAAGGGCCAAGCCTATGTTGGCGCACACATATACGAGGAAAGCCAAGATGTAGGCAGGTCGCCGTCCGGCCATGTCGCCAAAGTCGCCGAAAATGGTTGGTGATAGTCCTTGGAGGATCATGTACGACGTCAACGTCAAATTGATAAGCGAAATGGAAACGCCAAGGCTTTCAGAGATTGGGTTTAGGGCTGGGAAATAGATGTTGGCCGTCATGGGCGAGACAAAGCTCGCAATCACAACTAGGGTGGTTATCCATCTCTTTGTCGATTTTGAAAAGACGCTGTAGGCTGGTCCGCTTGGTGTTCTTGACAAGTTCTCTGCATCAGCGAAGACGGATTGGTCAGGTACAAATGTCGGTTGATCACGCTTAGTCTGTGCTTGATCAATCGGGATCTGCCGGCATGTGTCACTCTCTTCAACTGCGACATTTGCGTCTTGGCTTTCAGGAACGGCGGCCGTTGTGGGGTTGTCATCTTGACTCCGCTCCATTGTTTTGGCGAGAATTTGGGCAATGCAGAGTAGAATCCTGCCCGCTTCGGAAGCAGAACATGGCTGAAAAGGGCAGGCTCTTATATCTCCAGGATTCGATGGCGATATCGGTATCCATAGATTTTCTCCAATAAATGCAGTATTTCCGCATACATAATGCTTATTTCCGGATTATCTCTACGCAGACTGGTCCAAGGCGACGAATTCGTTCGGCAATGCCTCCGCTTTGTCTCCGGGATACGACCGATCGATAAACAGTGGATCTCCGGCATACGGAGCCAAAGTTTGTAAGTCGTCCATTCTCGAAGTCATGAAATAATATTATTGTAATGGGATTGGCCATGGAGTCGAAGATGTTTTGTCACCTCTTCACAAACTCCGTATTCTA